>MJUT01060487.1:161257-173302 GCA_002080005.1 Gigantidas platifrons | reverse complement strand
CTTGCCCAGGGTCGGTGGTTCTCTCCGGGTACTCCGGCTTCCTCCACCACTAAAACTGGTCGCCATGATATAGCTGAAATACTGCTGAAAGTGGTGTTAAAACACGAAAAATCAAATCAAATCCGAGTGCAGCCTTTTTTGTAATTTACAAAGCCGAGCGCGAATCCACGCCGTATTGGTGATATGTTTATATAATGATGAGTTGTTAGGTAATCCAACTACCTAACTAGTTGAGCCACCTGGACCCAATAGATCACAGCTATCCCAGTACACTTGAGATAAATGATACTACAACAAGCTTCATATCTTATGTTTCGGTTGTCGTAATCACAACTCAGTTGCTATACACGTACCAGACCAACACACTTAGTTGCATTTTTATAGTGTAGTTCACTGAAACAACAGTTCGCGGATAGACGTCTCGCCCTAATCGGACACATTATCATGATTCTGAGTCAACCAGTCTTTGCTCTTTCTCCTTAATGCTGCGTCCTTAGTAGAGAAGCAAAAAACGATTGGTTTGAACCGATAGGGGTTTAAACCTAGGATCTACCGTACTCGTTTGTTTTAATGCTTCATTCATATATATATATATAAGACTAAAATTAAATGTTAACACCTGATCATTTATGTTCTATGTACGAGTCGGGCGAGTCGGGCATGGCAATTCCACACCCCTGATATGCATTTATAACACTAAGCTTTAATTAATAAGAAATGGTATGGATATAATAAAAACTTGTAGATATAACATCTAGTGTGCAGGACGCGGTTTGTTTGTTTGTTTGTTTGTTTTTTTTTTTAATAAACTTCATCAGGTATGCACAAAACCAAAATATTTGGAGACCAAATAACAAATAAATGCCATCTCTTAGCCTTGCCATCTCGTAGCAAATTCCTGAAATTTATGTAAAAAAACAATTGTGGTGCATGATGTTTTCTGGTCTGGTATTAAGCTTAAAAATCGTAAAACTTATCTAGCTTTCCTTGATTTGTCCAAAGCATTCGATTGAGTTTGGCGTGATGGCCTGTTTTATTTATTATGGAAAAGTGGAATACAAGGACAGTGTTGGAAGCTGCTTAGATCACTTTATAGTCATGTCTACAACAAAGTTCTGTTTGGTGATTTCGAAAGCGAATTTTTCTATCAAGACTGGTCTAAAGGATGGGTGTGTCCTATCTCCAACTTGTTTTCGGTTCTGATGAACGATTTAGTAGATATGCTAAATAACAGAAATATGGGTATTGACCTGGATTCTCAGGTCATTAACTATCTATTGTTTGCTGATGATATTGTCCTTCTGTGGAAATCAAATGCAGAATTACAAGCCCTTTTAAATATTACTGCAGATTTTGCCACTAAGTGGAATCATTTAAAAGGGCTTGTAATTCTGCATTTCATTACCGGTACTGCAGATTTTGCCACTAAGTGGAATCTGAAATTTAATTCAGACAAATCTAAAGTAATGGTGACGGCCATTAGGCAAACATATTGATCATAATAAAGAATGGTCATTAGTTAGCAATGTATTAAAGGAAAAATTTTTTTTTTAACCAATGCATATAAATCTATAGGTGTATATTTATCCAGATCTCTGAGTTTTAGCTACCACATAAACTGTTATCTCAGAGAAAATGTATTATTATATAATAAAACTGTTAAATGAACATGGTTCCTTAAATCGTATTTCTTTTGGTGATGCTTTATGGAAATCTATTATTCGTCCAACAATTGCACATGGCTTTGTAGTTTGGATACCATCTTCCAATGCAAGTATAGTGTCCTTAGAATCGTGGCAATATAAAGTCGCCAAGTTTATTTTAAACACCAATATGAACATCCCAAAGTCAGCTTTATTCTTAGAATTATGAACCGATAAATGATTATCTAGACAGACAGAGGGGTTGCTACTTTGCTAGGATTAAGAGGCTACCGATCACAAGACTGTGTAAATTAGTTCTCATGGAGATAGAATATAGTAATATGTCATCTGGTTGGAAATACTTAGACCATTTGAAATTCGTTTTTAACAACGATATATGCAAAGCATGTCCTTATAATGCAACCGAATCCCTTCAACACTTCTTACTTGAATGTCCGACTTACAAAAATATAAGAGATCAAAATTTTCAAGAAATTGTTGATCATATGACTGTATTTATGCCCTGTCTGGATTTCAAAGAGTTGTCGCCCTTATAAAAATTACAATTTTTAATTGGGGACACCTGTTATTATTTTAACCAAGAGTGTGGCGATTTCTTTGATCAGATAGGTAAAACTATGTTAAAAAGGATGTATGTTCTCCGATCAAGTGTTTTAATTATTGATTGAAATATAATTTTAATGTATTACCTAAACAATTATTTATTTTTATTTCATATTGTAATATGAGCATAAATATATTTTAGACACACTGCAGGTGAATCCCCACCCCCTCTATTAAAACTAAAACTAAAATCGTCAATTTCTCCAATTTTGTGTGAATGCAATGTGACAATATCTTTTACATAACATCAAAATAAAAATATCTTTTGATTCTTTGGCTCTGGCATTAACTATCGAGAACAAGTGGCAGATACTTTGTCAAGATGTAACGAAAGGAATATTCTATTTATTGTCTACAAGGATAAAGATCATTCAAAATTTACATTAATATAATGAATATACATGTACAGTGGAACTTGTGCAATTTAACACCAGAGTTTTCTGACAAAAAATTATGGTCCCAAAGTATTCCTTAAACACTCTGTTAAAAAAAAACCTGGAGTATTCCGATACCTGTCTTTTCTTACATCCAATACTGTTTTCCGATCCCAGTGTTATTAATTAGACTTAATTAATCCTGTCTTATCCGATCCTTTGATATTCTAATCAATAAATTACCATGCTTCCATGTCCATCATTAAATATAAACCATTATCAAATTGACAGGCTTGTGTACACATATAAATAATCATTTGAACTTGTTGATTGGCCGTTGATTATAGAGACTCATTTGTAAGGGTTAAAAGTAAGTTTACCAAGAATATGATAATTAATATTCTAATGTAGTTGTTTAATATTCCTGGTTTGTGATTGGATAATACTGTAATTTTGAAGGTATCAATACGTCGGTTCCAGGATACTGGTATTCAGATAATACTGTCATGTGACTTCCATCACCATGTGACTAAAATCTAGGCATCTTTTGTTCAAAATGGCCTGTGGTCTTTCAACTTTGTCGGAAATGGGATAAATGTTACATATTTTTCCAGATTGGATTTCTTCCTGCTGTCGGATGTACACCCCGGAACAGCGCACCAATATTTGCTGGGTGACTTTCGAGATCGTTTTCCTCGATCCATTTCTACCTGCAGTGTCTACTGCTAAAAATGCCTAGATTTTTTATGAAGTCACGTGATCGGCGGTACAAATTCTTTCTCCAAGTCAGGAGAACGTCTTATCACGGAATCGCCGTATTGCACGGTTGAAATATCATGAGATATTTTAGCTGATTACCACTTATGTCATCTTGTCAATAATGTGGCAATACACATCTATACACATGATTACATTAGAATGGAGATAACTGTATTGTATTTGACAATTTCATGGCATCAATTGTCAAATACAATACAGTTATCTCCTAATTTTACAGTTGGCTGTTTTCACTTTCTTTCAAAGATCATTATTGAGGAATTAAAGGACATGCCTACAAACTATTATCTGACATATTATTAAATTGTTTTAAGTATATTAATTGTGACACAAATATAATATTAAATATATTACATGAACATTGCATAAACATCCCTTTATGTAGTAGTTCTAATTATTTAAACCGTCCTACATTAATCAAAATTTCTCCTCTTGTTAAATTCGTGCTATTTTCTGTTGACTAAAAAGTAAAACCAGAGTTTTTTGGACATTCATTACAATCCGACACATTTCCCTGGTCCCTTGGTTTGTCATATTGGACAGGTTCCATAGTATTGTACAGATATTTATAAAATAAACATTTGTTATTGCTAGCAATCGATCAGGGGAAGTTGTATTTTCTCCACCAATAAAACAGACTACAACAATATAACTGAGATATTGCTCAAAATGGTGCTAAACACCATAACCCTACAAAGCTAAAAATAGTAATTTATGTGTTTTCAAGAACTACAAATTTATAGCATTTTATTATTATAAATTTTCATTTTCATGTAACATTTTCAGTTAAGATTTAAACATTTTATTATCATGTTCAAAACACCATACGAGTGGTCTTTGATCTCAAAGACAAAGGGCAATAACTCCTTCCTTTGCACACCTCACAATTTTAACTGTCTGTGATCAGTCATTAACTCCAGACCAGGAAGTAATAATCCAGTGTTACAAGTACCCGTGGTACCATACTAGTCATGATTTTAATAACGTTATTGTATCAAGTTGCCAGCTGATCTTTCAATAATTTAAGCAGAAAACTTCCAACATCTTCATCCTGAAATAGAAATGGGGTGTGTCACATAATCTAATTGAAGCATATTTTATTGCTCAATAACATAAATATGATCATACACAAGTTTACATAAGTTAGACCATCTTCATCTTTATATGCATGAATAAATACATAAATCTACACATAAAAAATGAGTGAGTGAGCACTTGTTGTTTAATACCAACTCAGCAATATTTCAGCTATATCATTGTGAGAACACATTAATTTTCAATGAGATGATGATGAGGCCTGCTGTGTGCCAGACCAACACGCTTAGTTAGATTTTTATAGTGCTAGCTCACTGAATCAACAGTCCGTGGATAGACCTGTCGCCCCACTTGGATGCATTATCCTGATTCAGAGCCAACCAGTGTTTGCTTGTTCTCCTAACTGCTAAGTGCTTTAGCAGAGAAGGAACAAATGCCAATTTTATAGTCTTTGGTTTGATACGATCGGGGCTCGAACCCACAATCGACCGCACTCGAGGGGAGAAAGCTGACCATTACGCCAACGATGTGGTACAAGGACGACAGACAACGGATGATAGATGATGAAGTGGAAGTAATAGCTCATATAACCTTTTGTGTCTGGTGACCTAAAAATGCTAATTTTACAATTCTACAAATCATAAATACATTGTAGTTGTGATATATTTTCAATCGAATTTAAGGCCAAAAACATTGGTATGTTTGTTTTTTGTTTATAATCTCAATCAAGCTCTTCTTTATTACCGTATAATATAAGGAACCATCGTGGTAGTGATCGTATGGTAGTTGGATTTACAACTACCTATGCAATAAGTGCCCATCACCACTGAAGTTGTGAATTCAAATCTCACGCATGGCGAGGAGTACCCAATACAACATTATGTGATAAATTTTTAGGTGACTTGAGACAGGTTGATGGTTTTCTCTCCAGGTACTCCAGTTTCCTCTACCAATAAGACTGACTGCCACAATATAACTATAATACAGTTGAAAGTGGCGTTAACCACCATAACCAATAACTCTATCACCACTAACGTTGTGAATTCATTCCCACTCATTTGAGGTGTACTCAATACAACATTATGTGATAAAGTTTTTTGGTGGTTTGAGACAAGATGGTGGTTTTCTCCGGGTATTCCGGTTACCTCTACCAATAAAACTGACCTCCACGACATAACTTAAATATTGTATAAAGTGGTGTTAAACATCATAACCCTTACTTTATTAATAATAAATTAAATACAGTCTAACCTGTATTAAGAGGTAACCTTTGGGACAAAGCTAAAGTGGTCTTTAAAGAGAGAAAACATCTTAAAAAAGGTTCAATTCATATTAAATTTTCTATGACAGGACAAGAAAAAGGTGGCCTTTCAATGCAGATGACTGCTTATTAGAGGTGACCGTATGGGAAGGTGTGGCTGTACATACCTGATGTGACCAGGAAACGTAAACAGATTTAGATTCATCGTCTCCCGTCACTTGAACCAATACTGAATCAGAAATACTGATTGATCCATCTGACGAATAACTAATAGAGAATTCTTTGAGATTACTGAAATATAATCGTTAAAATTATTAGTGTGTAAATAAATATAAATACATTATATATTATTACCGAAATTTACAGTTCCTAAATAATGTAATTATAAATAGAAAAGGTTCTCCTCCCTCAGACATATGTGACCTTGATCTATTTTGACGATCCTGTTTAGGTCCTTTGGTTTTATTGCTTCCAAAACGTTAAAATTATTTGACTTTCCAATCTTACGGTTTTGAACGTACCTGATGAAGGTTATTCAAGAAACGTGTCGTGTGCAGTAAATTTGATATCTGTGTTTTCATTATTATAAATGGTGAGGTGTACTCGATACATTATGTTATCATCCTTCCCTCCGGCTATATCTACCTGCTGGCTCCATAAACAAAACTCGTATCAAAGTCTGCGTGAACTGAGCAGGACTTATCAACAGTCAGCAGGAGTTATCACCAAATTCTCCTAACATTTAAATGATAATTCCTGTGAAGATGGCAAAAATAAATAAAATTCATCTACACCATTAGCTAGTTAACATTATTTTTTAAAACATATATCAAATTAAGAACTGTCGCGTTAGAAATATCAACAAACATCGTCCTACAAAAATGTACTTTACACAATTCTTGATAACCTCTCCTCAGACGTCATAATTTTTTACGTCATAAAGGAGGTTGTGACCGTCATGTTTTCTAAACCGGAACGGCATTGGTAAGCAAAACCTTTAATGAAAATGGGTGACTTTGATGTTTGTAATAAAAAAAAATGAATATCCCCATTAAAGGGAAAATCCAACAATCTTAACATTTATATAAATCTGTAAAAATGAATGGTATATTTTGCAAACTACTTAAGAACTACGGTTTTGGGGAAGCGTATTTTGAATATTTTGAATCATGTAATTTTCCCCGCGAAAAATACAAATATAGATGTATCCGTGTTTATGGTTGATTTAAGGATGATAAACATGTCATCTGAATGTGAATATAATTGATACTGAAAAATATCAGCCTGCTCGACAGAATATGAAGTTTGTGACTCGTTCGCTTCGCTCACTCGCCAACAAACTTCATATTCTGGCTCGGCAGGCTGATATTTTCGGTATCAATCAATTCACATCCAGATAACATATACTTATTTGTGGCATGTCGGTGCTTTTCTCCACCAATAAAACTGACCACGAACGCCACAATATAACTGAAATATTGTTGAAAATGGCTTTACACACCATAACCCCTCCCCCACCCCATTAGAAATTAGATACATAAAACATTATGTGACTTGAGGCGGGACGGTGGTTTTCTTCACCAATAAAACTGACCGCCACAATATAACTGAAATATTTTTGAAAGTGACATTTAACACCATAACCCCCATTAAAAATTAGATACATATAATGTGATCCATATTGTCTATATGTGAAATGTATAAGAATTAGAAGTCATTTGAAATTGCATTAACTTTATACAAGGGCCGGTCAGTCACAAAACTTTATACAAGGGCCGGTCAGTCACAAAACTTTATACAAGGGCCGGTCAGACACAAAACTTTCGAGAACAAATTTCTTACTCGTACTCGAAAATTATCCAATCAGAACACTGTATTTATCTATTGGATGTTCTGATTGGCTATGGCTGTATGATTACTAAACTGGTACTCGAAAATTTTATGATCAACAGTCAAAATGCTGATCACTGCTGTAATAGAACATAATTTTATAGAATTAAGTCGAAGCATATTTTGCATGAATTTACTGGTATTATACATAAGCATATTGGAGTAAATCGCACCCCTAGTATAATGGTTAGCATGCTCATCTCGAGTGTGGTAGATCATGAGTTTGAGTGCCGGTGAGGTCAAACCAAAGACAATCAAATTGGTATTTGTTGCTTCTCGGCTAAGCACAGAGCACTAAGGAGAAAGAGAAAAGACAGGTTGGCTTGGAATCAGGATAATGTGAAAGTGAGGCGACATGTCTATACACGGACTATTGTTTCAGTGAGCTAGCAGTATAAAAATCCAACTAAGCATGTTGGTCTAATACAAAGTAGACATCATCATCATCCCATCGCATGTAACTTGTTCTCGTCATGTTATAGCTAAAACATTGCTAATTTGGCATTAAACACCAATCGATCTATTTTGCATTTGACAAGCAAAATTCACAGTCTTTGTCCTAATTTTTGACACCTACTTGCCCGAAAGCCAAAATCAGAAAAATTTTCTATTTATTAAAACAAATTCTTTCATAATTTTCCAAATCCAGTTTTACTTGTCCCTGGCTTTGGGCAAGTGTGTTAGTATGAAGACTGCAGTCAATGAAATATATCTCACCTTTTAACAAGTTGGTATATTTTATCAGCTGTTTGCATTGTAGGTCCCTCCTCGTCCAACATCACAGTCGATGAAAATCTCAGATTATGTTCCTCCAAACCCAACTCCTTCAATGCCTGTCCTGGATCTATCAGCTGTAATTTCTGTCAAATTTGAAAAAAAAACACATTTTTCAATTATAAGATTAGAAATTATTATTATTTTTTTTTAAAGATTTTATTGAATAACACTCAGACCCAAAAGTGTAACATGAGGACATTACAATAAATACAATAAGGTTGAGGAAATGAACAGATTCGACAATAGTATTTACATGAAATATATCAAAATAAAACATTTACCGTATTTTACGGACTATAGGTCGATGGGGACGATAGGTCGAATTGCTGCTTTTCGGCTAAATTTTTTGGGGAATACTAAGATAGGTCGAAGCATTCCATAGGTCGAGGATGCCGATGACAACTTGGGTAAATATCGTCACATCGAACGGGGTTTTTTTTTTTTTTATTACATCGGTAAACATTTGTCCTATAACGTTCTTCGGTAAGTATATGCAAGTATTAATTCAAGAATGCTATTCTTATGTGTCATAAAAGAAATAATTATGAAAGTTAAATTAAATAAAATTTTGTTTTTAAACTTGTTTGTGTGTTTTTTTATGACGAGTCCGGTTTATGAACCAAGACATCGACGACATTCAAATCAGGCCATCTGTGGGTGTCACAATAGATGGTAAACGGATGTTCATACAATAAAATAATTAAGCTGTCAAAACAATGTATCACCTTGTGCAGTTTTATTGACACACCTTTAAACTGTGTTCAATTATTAGTACACAATTTATGTGATTGTCTCGGTCCAGTAAATTTTCAATCAGCTGATCAGGATAAGTGCCGACAGAGGTTCACCTGTGTTGATTATCTCATGGTGATTATTTTATTTGTTCCTAATTGACCAATTCAAGTGTAGACCATTATAGTTTAACGAAATCGATAATTATTTTCCAGTACATATAGTATAAAAAGCTTGTTCACCACGTGTATTGTGAGATATAATATTGCAACCGCCATGTTTTACTACAACCTCGTGTGCATGCTCGTGTTCAGTACCCCTCATGTTTGATGGAAAGCTATAGGCCTATAGCTATATTTAGATATTTTGTGATAATAATTTTATAAACGATCCACCCTGTGATTTCTTTTTCAACGAACATACATTTTTTATAGTATATAATTTTTTATTGTACAATACAATATTGAACTGATTTTCGTTAACACTTCATTTTTCGATCATTGAATATTGATTTTTTTTTCGGATGTTGAACATTTGATTCCCGGAATTGCACCCCCTGTTAGTGTTAGTATATTTTTATTGCTTTAATTTAAAAAAAATAACACCAAGAACATCGATAATTTCAGTCTTCTTATTCAGAAAAAAAACCTACAGCAAAATAAAGGTATACTGTCAACAAAATCGTCATTTTTATCGAGATTTTTTTTTAGGGATTCCAGATTTTTCAACTTCATCCTTGTATAGGTCGATGTGGATGATAGGTCGCAGCCAGCGTGTTGAGGAAAAAAATATCGACCTATCGTCCGTAAAATACGGTACTTTTTTGACAAAAATAGTATTAACGTTTATAGTGTAATATTACAAAAAGATAACAATGTTATTTTTACCAATTTTTGTTCCTAAGTCATCTATTTCAGATGTATTGTGATTCTGGAATCTTTCAACAAATTATTATAAGATATCCAGTAGTCTCCCCTGTATATGGCCATTATCACCCAAGGGTACCTGTCTTATCAAGCCAGATTTCTGATGCACTGAGATAATAATAAATTGTCTGCAAGAGAGGATTCTTCTCTAATAAGGCCCCTTTTTCATTGTAGATGGGTGTGGTCTTTTAAGAGGGGGGACTACTTTATTACATTCAATACAATCCAACTGAATTTTGTAAAGCTTTATGAAAAGAAAGTTTAAACAGTGATGGTCATCAATTCTACCTATATCAACAAACAAATAATGTTGACATGTTTGATAAGTCTGTGCACCACTTCCTGTACAAGGTATGGAGGATTTGGAATGCAAAAATTGGGGAGAAATGTCAGTGACGAATACAATATTTGGTAGGTGGAAGCTTGCTGTAGTAGACGATGTTTACATTAGAAATGGAAGCAAAAACAATATTGGTGCACAGACTAACAATACTTATCAGTATATGAAAGAATTATTATTCTATTAGTTTTACTGTACATACCGTTCCTTTCATAACTAATGCACCATGAAATACTTTCGGTTTCTTTGGCTCTGATGGCAAAATTCCTACAATAAAACAAATCACAATGCATAAAATGTAGGTCATCAACAAAAAATCATGTCAAAAATGACTCGAGGTATCCTAGACATACATTTGAACTTTAAAAAAAAACCTATATTACCCAACAACTGGTACAAATTGACCAAATGTTTACTTATTTTTACATGTGTATTCAAGGAAATAGCTTGTTCAAATTTAAGATACAAAGATATGATGGACCTTATTCTACCTAGTCCTTTATATTTGTTCGAACAAAATTAAAAAAAAAAACTATTTGATCTGTGTTTAATATGATTGAAAACTAGATTTATTTTTTGCTTACCTGTGAGACTTAGGTGTTTTGTTAACAGGTGAGTTGAAAAAACAAAGTATTATAATATAAAAAAAAATATGATTGAAAACTCATCCATAAAACTTTCCTATCTTTTTAAATTGATTTAAACATTCTTCCATGATGAAGAGTTGAAAATCTTAACATGTCTAATTTTGAAGATTTCCTTAACTTAAAAATCGTTACCTTTATATACATTATATTCTTATGTTAAATGCTTTCATATCCTTTCAAAACTTTACTTCATGGCTTATGATTGGAGGAAGCACATTGATTCTGAATACCTGTATTTACCTGGCTTTGAATACCTGTATTTACCTGACTTTGATGCTTCTCTTTTTAGTAACGGGAGAGAAACGTCAACTGGTACATTATGTTTTGTATGTATCACTGCTGTTTCTCCATTGGCTGGCTTAAAACAATCAATACCTAAAATATAAAGTGGAACAAGAATATTAATATCAATAAAGATATGATATCATAACACAAATGTATATGTGATATCTACTATGCTAGAAAGAGGCTGTCGTGGTTGTGATCATATGGTAGTTGGATTTACAACTACCTGTGCAATCAGTGCCTATCAACATGTAACTTGAGAGTTCAAATCTTGCTCATGGTGAGGTGTATTTGATACAACATTATGTGATCAAATTAGTCAGTGACTTGTGGCAGGTCAGTGGTTTTCTCCAGGTACTCTGGTTTTCTCCACCAATAAAACTGACTGCCACAATATAACTGAAATATTGTTGAAAGTGGCATTAAATACCATAACCTTTATATCATAACATATGTGATATCTATTACATTATATTATACTTTACGTTTTTATTTTCCCTATTTGTCTTTGTTAGCGCAGCCGGTCCATATAATGTTATATGGACCGGCAGTGGACTGCCTCGTTTTCGAGTCTTTATTTCGGGAGATAAATGGGCTTGTCTTTGGACACGAAGTATAATATAACAAATAGTTCACGGCACTTCGGGCCATATGCAGTTTATGGACCGGTTCGATCCATATAATATTTTGTGAGTGATATCCCGGTCCATAAACTGCCATATGGCCCTCAGTGC
>MJUT01060487.1:141681-153291 GCA_002080005.1 Gigantidas platifrons | reverse complement strand
ATCATTATCGTTGATTGAATTCTTTGTCGGGATCATTATCTTTAACCAGGTAAATCAAGCCAGGTGAGATCGAATATTATGCAATCAAAACAAAAATTCTATAATCCGTTGATTGGCTTGTGACATATAAAATTGTCATTGTAGTGACTAATTAGTTTTAATCAGCAAATGAAGAAGAATGGATTTTTACAAACATTTTTCTATGATTTTTTGAAAATTCAAGTGGCGAATTGGGTACGGGAAATACTCGTCACTTTCGAAAATCAATCGTCAATGACGAAAGTGACAAGCACTAGCTGAATCACTGGATACGTTTTATAGGAAACTGTAACTATTCCTTCACTCGACATGGGCGTTGCCATGTTTTTTTTTATATGAGGTCGCTTAGGTACTAGCAGAAATTATAAATATTTGATTAATAATTTTAAAAGCGTAAATTAATCGATTCACTTTTTTCAAAATATTAATTAAATGATCACCAAAAGAAGAAAACGGAAGTTCAACACTACTTTTTTTTTTTAAATGAGCATCATATCGTTTGTATTGTAAGCGGCCTCCACGTATCGTGAACCGAACTGTCCCCAAAATAATCACGATTTTGGTACATACTGTGAATCGTTTCCCCCTTACTGAAATCCCAAATCACCCAAAATCCAGAAAGCTACTCTAAGCATTACATCATATAAAATAGGTATAATTTTCTAAAAGAAAGTACCTTTCCTCCTTTTTCCACACAGGAGTGTATTTTCTTAAGAAAGTCTCTCTCTCTGCACCGCTTAGAATCTCTTATTGTTGTAGCATATGTAGATTCTGTAATTAGTAGATCTGGTCGACATTTGTCGATCCAGGCAGCACCGAGGTGACGATCTGGCGTCATATTGTAATCTCCCTATAAAATAAACATTTAAAATGAGATCAATTGTCAAATACATAATTTCCAAATACATTACATGTATTTATTTCTTGGCTGCAACTGACACTTTAATAAACACTAGAGAAAATTAAGGTGGCACCTAACACTACAGGGAGATAACTCTTTAAAATCAGTGAAACGGTTTGATCATATGATGTTTGTATGCAGATTTCAAGCATATCGGTGATCAAAACCACAGAGAGAAAAGCTGCTATGTGGTTAGTGAATTTATAGCTCTGAGTCTGTTGGTTGGAAATTGTTAAAATTTTGATATTTATTACAGTTTATTATATTTATATCATTCAAACACACTGCCAAAAAAATAAGAAAATTAAACGAGCAGATCAAATTTTACCTGCTGTGTATGGTACCACCTTAAAAGGGCAATCAAGAATGGACAATGCAGAGACATAGACAACATTAGGCACAGAACACAATAAAAGAACCGTCTAGTGCATGAATGCACGACGTATCCCCCCGCACTTGCATAATATTTAGTTTTATATATTTATAGAAAGCAGCCTTGCAGTCTTAATGTATAACATACTTACAAGCCACATGCAAAGATTATTCAAATCTATCCATGTTTACTAAAGTTATCACATAAACAAGACACAATTCTCAAAATTGTTGATTTTTCAACCAAAAACTAACATTTTCCCCCAAAACACTTGCTTCAAATATTTCCATGTTAGAACCCATCCAAGATAATGATAATTACAAGCTACTTCCAAAATATTATTTAAATCTATCCATGTTTACTAAAGTTATCGCGTAAACAAGACACATTTCTCAAAATTTGTGATTTTTCAACCAAAAACTAAGATTTTCCTCCAAAACACTTGCTTCAAATATTTCCATGTTAGAACCCATCCAAGATAGTGATAATTACAAGCCACATGTAAAAAATTATTCAAATATATCCATGTTTACTCAAGTTATCGCGTAAACAAGAAAGTGTGACAGATGGACAGCTCAGACAGACGGACAGACGGCCACTATTACTATATCCCCTAACCGCTGTCGCGGTGGGATAAAAAACTATGAGCAACACAGACTCCACCAAAAAAAAACCCGGAGTGAACCCAGGTGCTCTATAAGGGTTACCAGTTCCTGTTTAATCTCCATATTGCACGATAAAATAATATATTCCTGTACATTGTTATGAAAATTCCTTAATTATAGGATGATCTTTTTATGTAATTCTATGTAAATCGATATAATTTAAATTAGATGGTTTGGTTTATGGTGCTTAACACCACTTTCAACAATATTTCAATTATTGTGGCAGTCAGTTTTCTAGATGGAGGAAACCAGAGTAACCGGAGAAAACCACTTTTATTTTTAGTCACTGACAAACTTTATAATATAATGTTGTATCGAGTATACCTCACCATGAACAGGGCTCGAAATCACAACTTTAGTGGTGATAGGCACTGATTGGACAAGTAGTTGTAAAAACGAACTACCATACGATCACGACCATGATCTAAATTAGAGGTTTGTTGTATCTTATTACAGCTAACGACATTCGTTACTAGGTCACATCAGTTCTTTACTGCTATTCTGCTAAATTCCTCAATATTTTGTATGTTCTTAACTGATTCGTCGCTTGAAATTTAAATTTGGCCACTGACAAAACTTCTCAATAATATTATTTTTTATGCTATATACTCAATGTCTAATCAAGAGTACTTACTGTATAAACCATAGATTGTTGTCCTACTTTTACATGGAACATGGCAGCACCTAATACATGACCAGCATAATAAGCTTTTATCTCCAATTCATCATCTACCTACGAAATAAAGTAGAGATTTTAACAATAGATCATTATAAACCTTTAAAAATATTACAAACTTTGATTATAATTGTTATATTTTTACATTGCAATCTAATTTTAAAAGTTTATTTGTTTTGTATTTTTTTGTTGTTTGTTGTTTTTTTGTTTTTATTTGGAGGGAGGGGGAATTTTTATCATTGTAGTTAATAAACCAGTCAGCTTTTTATAATAGTTAATTACTTAGGGTTGCTTAAGAAATGGATGTAGGGGGGAAGGGGAATCAATTGTTTAATGATTGCAATGACATAAAAACAATGACCTAATACGCCATTACCAATATTGTCTAATATTGTCAAATTTGTATTAAATGGTCATCATTGGAACAAAAGTAAAATAATCACATAATACAACTGACCGCATCTTTAAGATCGGAAAATAAATCCAGATTGTAAGATTAGGTCCGTAATGATTCAAGTATTACCATTACCAGAAGGTAATTTATTGGAAAAACATAGGACGTTTTGTAATGCTGTAGTGTTTTGTAACAATTTACACAGATATAAAAAAAAAATGGGTTCTTTAAAGCCATGTGGTACAATTGTAAAATGAAGAACACCCATCAAACCCCTAATTACTGTACATAGCCAGGGTTTTTAATCTCTACTAGTGTATATATGTAGAATTAGCCATTCTTACCGTAGCTATAACTTTACCCAAACCATTTTTGTTATAAGGCAACAATGTACCATTTCACACTCATTTCATGATGTGAAATGTAGAACAGCAACAAAAGAACCATTGCTGTATTTTAATTTGTGTGTAAGTGTAAGGTTGGATCGTCTCTCATATTCAGTCTCGTCTGTATTTTAATTTGTGTGTAAGTGTAAGGTTGGATCGTCTCTCATATTCAGTTGTATGGTCATTTACATCTATATCCTTTCTTACTAACCTTAATAACTTCATGTAGATTTACAGCTATCACTTTTTTCATACACTGTTTAATCATTTCTGATGTAAAGAAATTTGTTTCACCTTTTCTGTCCACAGTAATTTTTCTGTAATCTTCCTGTTAAATACACAGCAAAACAATATTTTTATTGGCTAGTATTGATGTTACAAAGTAAACTGGCCGGCCTGTTTGAACTTCAAACTATGACAGTGGACAAATCTACTATTTATATGTAACACCAGGTTCTCGTACGAATAACAACAATCGACTATTCATAGTATTGTTGTTTGCATAGTATAGAATATAAAAGGTATAATAATTGTCAATTGACTCTAATTAAATGGATCAGTGAATTCAGATGTAAACTATTTTACCTGTCCACCCTAAATTAAAAATGAAGGTTCCAATTGAACTACGACCGATAGCCACGCCTGGCCAACTTAGCCTAAATCAACAATACTTTGTAAGAATCTTACTGTTCACAAACATTGATATTTTCCAGTTTTCTAGTAAATATTGATTAGCAAGCTAGGTACCCCAAAAAGGCTGAACTATTATAGTAAAAAGGATCAAAGATTTTGCTTAGAATTTATAAACACTACTATATTTCATTTACCTATACGTAAAGTTTAAATTTCTACATTTAAAACACTTTCTGTAAAAATATTTCTGCTGGAATAAAATTTGTGAGTGTCAAATATGTAGGGTTAGGATGTTTAATCTCATATTCAACAATATTTCAGCTATATTGTGGCCGTCAGCTTTATTAGTGAAGGAAACCAGGGTACCCGGAGAAAACCACGACCTGTCGCAAGTCAATGACAAACTTTATCACATAATGTTGCATCGAGTACACCTCGCCATGAGCAGAATGTCAAACATGTAATATATACAGCTATGAAAGAGGAAATAAATTTGACAATACCAGTAATATAGGACAGATGGCTTTAGTGGGGTGTGTCATGTAGATAGGTCCATCAAATCCAACCATTTCAGACATGAAAGGCAAAGCACCACAATGATCTAAATGGAAATGTCTGAAAAACAACAAATAAATATGAGTCAATAATATGACAAAGCACCACAATGATCTAATTGGAAATGTCTGAAAAACAACCACGGCCCAGGTGGCTCAATGAGTTAGGTAGTTGGATTACCTAACAACTTGTATAAGCCTATCACCAATACGGCGTGGGTATTACAAAAAAATGTGCAAGTGATAAAGTTTACCAGTTGCTTGCCCATGGTCGGTGGTTCTCTCTGGGTACTCCGACTTCTTCCACCACTAAAACTGGTCGCCATGATATAGCTGAAATATTGCTGAATATGGTGTTAAACACCAAAAATCAATCAATCAATCAATCTGAAAACCAACCAAGAACATAAATTATTACTATGATAAAGCACCACAATGATCCAAATGAAAATGTCTGAAAACTAAGGAAAAAAAATCATTAAACCTCTCATCTTCACTGAACTCACTGAACACAAAAAGACCACAGCACATGACGTTGGTGATACAGGTTCTGGCTTGAGACAGGCACAAAACTGTGGCGGAGTTAAACCATTTAATGGGATCCCAACTGTAACCCTCCTCTCTTGATAACCGGATCCCAACGGTAGTACATATATACTAACTAGAATGTTCATCCTGAAATACTGAATAACTTAAATTACAATATGAAGTCGCAATTACACTTTATCATATAGTATACCAATAAAACAATTAAAAAGATAAATTGTGAGCTAATGCTTACTTACATGTATGATACCCACGCATATATGTTCAATGTGTATAAAAACCAACCAAGTCGGCAAACAGGAAGTAGGAATGTGACGGATCCAAAAACGCTTCCCACAATATGGGAAACAAATGTACCTATGTGAAGCTTGTGATAAAATATCAGATTTCTGCCATCAATAGTTGCTGAGAAAAATGAGACGAAAAATATCTTGGGACGGACGGAAGGATGGACAGAGGTAAAACAGTATACCCCCTCCTCCGGTGGAGCAGGGGTATAAAAACCTTGCTAATATAACATAATCTTTTTTAGGATTAAGGATAATTTTACATTTTCCTACACTAAAATCCAACATTACTATATTGAGTCTGCAGTCATGTGATTTTGAGTACAAAAATGTACTAATAAAGGGGTCAAATTAACTACAGTGTAATTAGGTCATGGACATAATAACAGCTCTTCTGGTACCAGATTCATGTTGAGGGATGGTAAGACATGGTGACAGTATATACACACACGTGATAAAGGACACCCTTGAAAACGATAAGAATGACACATTTTTCTGCTCCTTTCAGTAAAATTTGGCCATTATTGGTTTGCAAATTTTATTGCAGGATAAACACACATGTACATTGTCAATAAAAATAAACTTAATTGAAAATCCCTGTGAAACAGACTAGAAAAAATTGACAAAGGCTCAGTTTTCTCTTTGTTTCTAAAGCTTGTACAAATAAATTATATATTTTCTGACAAATACAATGTACATACATTGTATATATTTATATCTCCAAGGATACCACTGTTAACAGTCACATGACTTACGTTATTATGACACAGTCCAGATGATCTGTTAATTTTTCTGTTTTAGTTATATAAGTGAAATCAGGAAACCTCCTCTGTAAAGATAAAACAATAGCTATATAAGGTTTGAATCAATAATACTTTTTTTTTATTTCTTATTAACTAAGCTATATAAATATCACTAAAACATCTCAAAATCATTGCAAATTTGATTGAATTTTATCAGTGACTTGGAACTTTATCATATTTTTTACTGGGAATCTTGTTTGATTATAATAAAGGGGTAAGTAAGTGAGTAATTTTTCAGCTATATCATGACAAGAACTAACTATATACAACGAGATGATCATGATGATGTCCTTTTTGTACCAACCAGACCAACACGCTTAATTTGGATTTTTATAAAATTAGCTCATTGAAACAATAGTCCTGGAGTAGATATGTCACTACACACATTATACTGTTTCAAAGCCAACCATCCTTTGCTCTTACTTCTTAATGCTACGTGCTTATCAGAGAAGCAACAAATACTAATTTTACAGTATTTTGTTTGACTGGACCTGTGCTTAAACCCATATTCTAATATGACGTCCTTCAAACACTTTGGGTCCAAAGCCGTGGTAAAATATGCATATATTGGTATATCAGCTGATCGGCAACGTCATAATTTGCTTTGGCTGTTCAATTACTGTATTTGTCCTATTAGAATAGAAAAAATTCATGGGGGCTTGAATATATATGGATTTTACCACGGGTTGGCCCTTTATGCTGATATTTTACCCCTCGCTTGTGGTAAAATATTTGGCATAAAGGGCCAACCCATGGTAAAATCAATATAATATATTCAAGCCCCCATGAATTATTTCTTAAATCTACCACAATTGAAGTGAGCAGGGCCAAGTAATGAAGTTTCTAAATATCTTCCAAGATGCAATATATCAGTAAAGGGGAGTAAGTGAGGGATGTGATTTTAATCACATTGAAAATTATGGAGCTTTAGATTATCTATTCAATCATTGAATGTATCGATTAGAAACATGCAACTTGTATCTATAGTGGTACTTACATCATCATTATAGCCCATATGCATCCCACAATCCATCATAATATTCTTTCCACCAATGGTAAGAAGGATACAGCTTCTTCCGACATCTTGAAAATATTCAAAAAGCATAATAGTAAAATTAATTTTGATGAAATTATACATGTATGGAAGACCTAGAAAACATTAAATCAAAAAGTTTTCCTTCTTATTTTTAAAATAATATACTGCACCAAAATTCATAATACTCCAACAAAATACCCAGTAGGAGAAAAAACATTGATATAAAATTTAGTGTGCATGACAAGTTTCCAGAATAACATTCATCAGGTACAGTACACTGATAATCAAAAGATTGGAAAGTCAAATAATCTAAAAGTCTTTCGTTCTTGTTCCAGCTGACAAAGTAGCAGACATCTTTGTTGTTGTTGTATACACTTAAATGCCCTAAGAATATGGAAAATGTTGTCTGATCTATTACTCTTCTAGTTTCTTTTCTCATTAATTATTGCTATGATTTGTTTTTGTCTTGCTATGATATGTACCAGCGGTATTGCGGTAATTCATTCTTTCATGTTATCATTTGCTTTTGTCTTGCATTTAAATTTGTCAATTTGTTTTTTCCATATCTGACTCTTTAATTTTAAGCTGGTCCCCTGCTGATTAATCATGATGCTCATGAACTTTCAGCCACTCCAGGGTTTGAAATTAGCGGTCGCCCACTCGCCAATGGCGAGTGGTTTTCCATGTGGGCCCCTCAATTTTCAAATCCGTTCGCCCACGTGGTGAGTAAATCCTAGAAATTGAAAGTACAGTTTTTAATAAAATCGCGATATTTCTTTAACTTGGTATCCTGGCTGAATCAATATTTGGGCTCTACGTATTTCTTCAGACGTTTTGCATGTGATTACCAAAAAAATCCAAAGAGTTACGATTGTTTTGTATCCTAAAATCGACTGTTCAATTTAACCTTTGTGTGCAACATTTGGCTATTCCTTCTAACAGTGTTACTTCCGGCAAATACAATTTCTTAAAGAATGACTCGTTCATAATTTATGTATAATTTTATTTTAAACATATCTGAATAAAATGTCTTTAATAACATTTAATTGCATCAGTTATTATCTCATCCATTCTAATTTTTTCTTCAAGATTGTGTTTAATCTAGAAATATTAATTAAGGAAATCAACTGTATTTTTCCCGATCGGATTTCAATTTATATTCATTTGCTAATTTCCGTTAATCAGAATATGATTTTACTGATCTTTCTGACTAGCATACTATGTCACGACAAATTAGTCTGGACAAATTCTTTCCTAATCTTAACGGGAACTCTCACTTTGTGAAACGGAAAGTCGAAGTTAGAAATGATTATTACAAGGACTATGACAAAGCAAAAAGGTCACGGCAGTTCAGCAAATCATGTCCAACAGATCAACCATAAACGCTGGCCATGGAGGAAACTGATGCAGTTAAAATAATTAAGACATTAAAGAAAGATATATACAGTAAATTAGAGAAGCATGATAGACCTGTTAATGACTTTCTCTGGTTGTGTGAAGTTGAGAAATGTGTATTGATTAAATAAATTAAAAAAATGTAAATTGATTTTATTTCAATAAATTTCAGTGAATCGTTCACAAGGCAAATTCCTACAAACAATGCCCTGTCAACACACACAACAGTTCATAAATTACAGTAAAAACGCTCNAATCAAACACAACAAAAAAAACCCACCTAAAATATGATATATACATGTAATACAGTACAAAAATGTGCCGTGGGCTCCTAAATTTTGGTGTGGGCCCCCAATTTTATTACTTTAGGGGCCCACATGGCAACTTGAAAAAAAAGTTAAGTTCAAACCCTGCACTCTGTTACATCCTTAAAATTGTTCTGTAGTGTAAATACATGTAGTTTATACATACCTTGTCCTGCACCTACAAAAAAAAAATATTTAGTTAGAAATCTGATTTGTGCATGCATATTTTATTGTTTCATAAAATAGATCTGGTTTATAGTGCTTAATGTCACCTTCACCAATATTTGAGGTATATCATGGCGGTCAGTTTTATTGGTGGAGGAAACCGGAATATCCAGAGAAAACCACCATTAGTCACATGCACTGACAAACTTGATCACAATGTTGTATCGAATACACCTCGCCTGTACAGGATGCTAACTCACAATGTTAGTTGTGATAAGCACTGATTGCATCAGTAGTTGTAAATCCAACTACCATACGATCACGACCACTATCAAGTTAATTATAATAACGTGTTGTTTCATAATTAAGAAAGTGAACTTGCTACAATCTTTCATTTGAATCGTCTTGAATGCATCTGTTCATTTCGTGTTTATACAAATATAAAATAAGAACACCTCTTAATTAAAAGGAAATACCATCCAAAATAGGGTACACGTACTATTTCTTTCAGTTTTGTAATTTTGTGCCAAAAAAAATTCGGGAAAGGTTTTGGAGTCTTTTCTAGGTTATCGTTTTATTCAATTACATTCAAGGGGCCGTTGTGGATATGATAGTATGGTAGTTGGATTCATAACTACCTATATATATATATGTATACAATCAGTGTCTATCACCACGTACTAATGCTGTGAGTTTGAATCTCGCTCAGGAGAACCATACTCAATACAACATTATGTGATAAAGTTTGTCTTTGACTTGCAGCAGGTCGGTGGTTTTCTCCGGGTATACTCAGGTTTCCCCCATCAATAAAACTGACTGCCACTATATAACTGAAATATTGTTGAAAGTGACATTAAACACCATAACCCTATTCAATTGCATTCAGAGTTCACTAGCCGTAACGGTGCGTTTATTCAAATTGTGACAAGTATCTACTCCAGTCAAAGAAATGAACATGATGAAAAATGTGGAGATAATGGGGTGAAAATATTAACTATCAAGAAAACGGAGTTGTCATACATTATTAAAAAGCACAAACAGAGGTGAAAATGAATTTCTCACCCCTTGGATAAAGTAGTCCATTAATTTAGGTGAAGAAGATTTTTCTATCTTACCCCAGTTCCAGGGTAAGACAAAGCTACACACCGTTTTTCCCGCAAAATTGTTTTCCATTGTTGAATTAAATTGTCGATTTATAGTGTCTTGGAAGTATTTTTAATGTATTTCACAATAAAATACAATGTATTTCATAAATATATTATAAATGCTACTACAACAGCAATTTATAATGCCTGTAAACAAGTTGTTTAAGAGGTAATTTGTTTATTTACGTTAGTTACGTTAGTTACCTAACAAGGGAGAGCACTCTATATTTTCTCAACGTAAACAAATATTGACACGATAGAAAGAGACGAGAAAACGTGGCAAACATCGTAAAAGGTGCAAGATTTTGTTATTGTAAAATATATCACAAGTTTGTTAACTTTATTATTTTGAACCTCTTTAAAGTTGTAAAATGGAAAACTTGTTTTATTTTATTACGTGGCATTTTGGTCCTGTGATACGGTTCGCAAATTAATGCGCCAAAACTACACAAAAAGTAAACAAACATTGACACGGTAGAAAGGAATGAGAAAAAGAGTCAAACACCGTAAAAGGTGCAAGATAGTAAAATCTGTGACACCCTCGGGCATCACAGATTTTACTATCTTGCACCTCTCCTGGTGTTAGACCCTATATGTCTTTTATTAAGTTGATACACATCCTAGTTTAAACGACATATAAAATCTACTGGAGGCAAGGTATGTGCAACATTTAATATTTCTTTGCACAGTTGCGGATAATAAAAATAGAGAGGGGTGCACTTGTAAGATGCTGTTACCATTTATGGATATGGACACGAAACCGTCGTACACAAAAAAAAAAAAATGCAAAGAAAAAAAAGAGATGCAATAATAAAGGAATTTTACTGCATAAAAAAGGGAGGGTGTAATGCCATTCCAGAAGCACCTACAGACCTGTGCATACACATATATTTTCACTGTATCATTACATTATGATTAGTCCGAGATTCCTCTGCCGTTCGATGACTATTTAGAGCTTGCTGTTGTCAGTTGAACGTCAGAGCGCTTGCCATAAACAAAACAGCGGATTTTCCTCTCACACTCGAGAGAGGCACATTTCCACGTTTTGTGACTCAGATTTTATTTTCTATCCAAAACCCTTATATAAATCGCTTCACCAATCATTTTTCTATTAATTCGTAACCATCTTACCCTCAGAAATTGGTGTTACACTCCATTACAGCACAATTTCCCCAGACCATATGATTTCGTCATTTTGAACACTGACATTTTGAAATACAAATGTATTTGTCACATGACTTCGAGAGAACTACTATTACCGCAATGTATCATGGGAGATGATTTGCATATATGATCTGACCTTGTCC
>MJUT01060487.1:94141-117204 GCA_002080005.1 Gigantidas platifrons | reverse complement strand
TGTGTTATGTTTGTCTTCATTCCCTGTCTTGTACCCAATGTTGTCTGTGTTATGTTTGTCTTCATTCCCTGTCTTGTACCCAATGTTGTCTGTGTTATGTTTGTCTTCATTCCCTGTCTTGTACCCAATGTTGTCTGTGTTATGTTTGTCTTCATTCTCTGTCTTGTACCCAATGTTGTCTGCTCTGGATTGTCCATTCTTGATACATGTATATTGTAGTTTGGATTTCTCTAGCTTTATCTATAGAATACCCTAATGAAAAAGATATGCTCAAGAATTGAAGAAAAGCAATCAAACTTGAATTTGTTTTCAAATGTACAATGATGTTTGATTTCCTGTTCATTTACATTGTAAATTTGTACTCCCATATATCCTTTCTTGTAAATAAAGACATCCTGTTAAAAACAGATTACCTCCCTTGATTAATTAAGATTTATTTCTATAGACTTTTACATGTTTTTTTCCCAACACAAATTATTTTGTGTATATAATTTTCAGAATATTATACCGGTAAATGAGAATTATAATGGGGCATCCTGTAATTGTCACTACAACATGTATTAATAAGGTAGCTACACACATATGACATGGATGTTATTGATTAATTGTTGATTAACGCCAAATGAGCAATTTTTCAGCTATATCATGGCCAAAACAAGTAATAGTTTTATGAGATTATGATGTCCGCTTTGTACTAGACCAGCACCCTAAGTTGGATTTTAATGGTGCTATCTAGCTATCTCAGTGAAACTATTCTGTCCGCGGCCGGTAGACAGACGTACATCGATCCAATTGAACACGTTATCCAGATTCCGAGCTAACCAGTTTTTGCTCTTTCTCCTTAATTATTGCTGCGTGCTTAACGGAGAAGCAACAAATGCCAATTTTATAGTCCTCAGTTTGATCTGACCGGGTAATGATATTACTCCTTAGTTTGATCTGACAGGGTGATGATGGTAGTCAGAAATGTGGAGATTGGGATCGAAGTTGTAGGACAGACAGTTTGAAGATACCAAACGGGTAACCAGAAGCCGTAATATCGATAGAAGGACCAAAGACAATAAAGATTGAACAACACGAACTCTGGTAAGTAGTTTCTGCTCCATTAGTGGCACCCATCGTGTTATAAACCCGCTGATAAGTCCTGAACGAGGCAAGAACTGGATTGTGATTGTAGGTACTTACAACTAGTGATCATGATTATTTAAACAAATGTATCTATGGCAATTTTAGTTGTAAAAAACGGTTGAACATATCAAAGGGGCAATCGACCAGAAGCCGTACATCGAATGACACACAAATACAATTACCAAAAGAACACGAAGAGACAAACAATTGTTCATTATATATAAGCAACAAAGAAAACTAAAGATTGAACAACAGAAACATCGTAAGCACAGTTGCATCGGAAGGATAAACAGCAACATTTTTGTTTTGTTTTTTATTTTCCTTTATGTTGTTTTTTTAATTAATTTATTTATTTAGCATCTTGTTTTGTATTTTTTTACTTGCGTTGCCTTTTTGCTCGCTCAGATTATAAATAAAAAAAAAAGAGACCGTTCATTCAATTGCTCTCTTTTTAAAAACAAACCATGGCATCTTCTATTAAATCATCTCGATTGTAAAACAGTTGTGATAATCCTGAGACAATAATCCTCTTACTTGTGTATTTAATCGGATTAACAAAACAAATACGGATACAGAGTATATAAATAAATCCATCATGCAAAACTACAACGTGATGAACATGTAGTGATTTATACTTAAAGTGTATACAAACTGTAATGTAACATTTTTATATATGTATGCATATTTTAGAATGGTCTTGATCAGCAGTTTTTTGTGGATACAGTCCTAGTGTGGTAATTATTGTACTTTTTTTCATGTTGGTGCACGTACAATATGTTTTTTTATATATACATGTATACAATTTTATTTGTACTTTTATTGTTCATCTTGTACAATTTTGTTCATTTATTTACATGTATTGCACTTTGTACATGTCTATGTACAATTGTGCATTTGTATTTGCACTGTCCACCTTGTATTTTATTCAGTTCTTACTTCTGTAAAGACAATTTCTGTGTCACGATGATTAGATATGTTATACGTATAAAGTTCAAGATTAGGACAAGCCCCACGGTTCTCCTTACACCAAATAATATATAGGTCATTTTCAAAAAATGTCGCTTTTCCTGTCCACTTACGCTAAAAAATATTTTGATACGAAAGGATTAATTTTTCGTGCTTAAACAAAAGTTTGCATTATTTTCGAGTCGACACATCTAAAATGAATACGATTGACTCTTATTAACCCAAAATAAAATAATTTTGAAGCTCATAGTATGTTTTCAGATCGGCAAAATGAATTATTTCAATCGTTTTTAAATGAATTTTAACAAAAAAGTAAAGTCTTGAAGTTATTTTTGTATTTGTTTATGAAAAAACAAAATTATGCTGGCGTCCACGAAATGCTTGTCTATCCTGTTACCGATACAAGATGCACACAACAATGATTTCTCCCTGCAAATACGGAACTCTTCTATGATGACGTCAGAAGTACATGTAGCGTCTTCAAAATGGCAACCAGAACGTTAGAACGTTAGAAGACATGCACGGGAACAAAAGTATAACAAGAAAAGTAAGTAAACATGAGCGCGTACTCTTTTAAAATGTCTATCATGTTACCAACAAATTTATACCTAAACACGAAATTACATCCTTAAAAGGGTCTCTAACTGTTTGGAAACAAAGAACGCTAAACCAAAAAAAGCAAACACCGATTTACGAGGAGCAGTTATTTCACTATACAGCATCAATAAACATATAAATTTGTCTATCCTGTTGCCATGAATAAAGTAACAGGATGGACTGATTTGGTAACAGGATAGACAATTATGTAAACCTAAATCATATAGTTGAAAGTGCTTTATGATATATACTTTAAAGGGGAATCTGCGTTAGTGCCTACCGCCAAAATTTGTGGACGGAGCTTATCAGCAAACATCTCTGTTGATATGAACAGCATATTTATGAAACTGCATGTCACATGACCAACTAGCTGCGGAACCGTAGGGCTACGGTTCCGCAGCTAATGACCAACGTGAACAAGGTCACATACTTCAGATATTTGAAAATATTTTTGTAGGTTTTAGCCTGATAAAGAATATTATTTTTAATAAGACTAAAAGTTTCGTAGGGAGGAACACTAGTGACCATGCCTGTCACATATTTTGCACCAAAAGTAAATATGAAACTGTGTATCATTGATTTTTCCTCCTCGAGATGACCGTGGCCAAAATAATGAAGAAACTGAATGTTTGCTCCGCCCACAGCTATTTATACCCACGCTCCCACTTTAATTACAAGGTGTGAAACATTTAATATTTCACATGTAACTTAAGTAAAAAACGTCTTATATACTCTCAATTAATCGGACATAATATGCCATATCGTTCATTGGTACCAGGACAGACTGATCTGGTAACAGGGTAGACAATTATGTATCTGCGAACCTAATCAAATACACATAGTTGAAAGTGTGTTATGATATGTACTTTAATTACAAGGTGTGAAAAATTTCATACTTCATATGTAATTTAAGTAAAAAACGTCTGCATACTGCCCGGATACTGACAATTAATCGGACATGATATGCCATACCGTTCATTGGTATCCTGAATGACAACAAAAGTAACAGGATAGAACTGAAATTATACATCTTTAATAAACTTTAAATTTATACAAACAATAGTAAACATATAAACGTGATTAATGTGTTAACTTATCGAAATCTCATATGTACATTAATTTATAATTAAATATTAATTAAAATGAAAGTAATTTATTGCATACGATTATTATAAAGCCACAAAGGTAACAGTATAGACAATTGGTAACAGGACAACGAAAATATACCAAAATGACAAATAAGCAATGATATTGATAACCAGTATTATTCTTTTTATTATAGTTGCAAATTATTACTGTATTTAGGTTTACAGATATAGGTATATCATGTTAAAAAAAGAAAACGCTCCTTTAAGTGAAACCAGGGAAAGTGTGATTAGAACAGTGATAAAAACTCAAATATCAAGGGATAAAAACTAAGTTCAGAAAACAAAGACAAATACCACAAATGACTTAAAGCAACACAATAAACTAAAAACAAATGAGCAAATACAACTCTATCACAGACAGTCGTCCATCTAAAAAGGAAGGGTGGACAATAAAGAAAACTATGAACACAGAATCAACAATATTGAACAGTTAAAGGGGCATTATCTGCCAAAATCGTCAATTTTTGTTACCCATAAAAACTATCAGATATGATTGATGCCTTAATAAAACGTGTTTCTGTAACTTATAAATGTTATGAAATGTACGCCCATCGGGGGAAAAAGGTGCAACTGCTCGTGTTTTGAGATCGATCAAGAAATGTACGCCATCTTATTTATTATCGGCATTGTTTACCAAGCTTGCCGAATCGTCATTAAATCAGTACAACAATGCACTTTATTTTTTATTTTCTGTGAATCTGCTTTTAGTCGGCGTTAATTACGGACAAAGAAACATGCAAGTTTGCATTTAATAAGCGATAAAATACAAATTATTCGTTTTTACCTGTCACTAGTAAGGTCAGTTGCATACGGAGAAAGCAAGGTCAAATTATTTGCTTGCAAGGCAATAATCAATCGATGGTAATTTTCGTTCTCAAAAGACGAAAAGTGGTACGATAAGCTGTTTAATGTGAAATATTTACCTTTATTTCATCATTTTAAAGCTATTTACCAATTTCCAAAACATATAATTGTTTTGGTCAAAATCGTAGCTAATGCCTCTTTAAAACACAACAATTGAATTACTTAATAATATAATTACTTTATCGCCTACGAATATAATTTGCCATATGACTATGATGCACTCTGACTAAATTGACTTATTTATTATTCTTATATTTTTCAGAAATTATGCCTCTTTCTGCTGCGGAAAAGCAAAGGCGTTATAGACAGAGACGAGATGCAGACCAAGCTAGACGAGCAAAATACCTTGAAAAAGAGAAAGAACGCTATCGACAGTTAAAAGAAACAGGCAAAAGAAAGACGAAAAATGAAATGACAGCAAGGGAATTACGTCTCAACAGAAAAAAATGGAGGCTCCATAAAAGAGACATAAGGAAAAGAAAAAAAGAAGTACAAACTATATTGACACCTCCTGGATCACCACAACAAATTGGAGAACCTGCAACACAGCTTGCAGATGTAGCAGAGAATCAGACTGGACCATCTAGACAATTATCTGCAAGTAGAAGGAAAAGACAGAGGGAGAAAGCATATGAGTTGTCTTTTATGGTCTCTGTGTGTTGCAACCCCTGATTATTTTATAACTATAATTTTAGATTTTAGATATTATCTAATTTTAAGTATAGTAGCCTAACGGACAGTAAAAATAGAAGGCTTTTAACATAGAGTAACTTTTAAGAAATATATTGATGTACAAAATGTATATATATCCAGTGGTGGAGGAATTCTTTTAGTGCACGGATTTATTCTGGGTGGAGGATCAACCTTTTATAATTTAAAAATAGACTATTTTTACCGGATATCCGCTGGAGGGATTTTCGTAAAGAGAAGAAGAAGAAGAAAGCTAGGGTCTACAGACGTAATACATTTTTTGGGGGGAAACTTGATGAGTTCAGATTAAGACTAGAGATGTACAGAAAAAGATGGCTTAGGTTGAAGGGAAAACCAAAGACAAATGGAACGATAGAAACTCCAAGAAGTAAAACTAGGTGCCCTTTGAGCAGATGAATGGCAGGAAATCGACACGCACACAAATGACGTGAATAAAATGGGACATGACGAAGAAAATATGAACACAAGTGAGAATATCACACAACATAAGAAGGATATCAGTAATAGGAACTACCAGAACGGAGAGAGGACGAATGAATGAACCAGAAGTTAGAGAAGATGAAATCAAAATTGACAATCAAGATCAAGCAGGAAATGAGATTAAAACAGAAAACTCGGCAATGAATCGTTCAGCAGACAGTGCATATGACATACCAACCGAAGCTTCAGAATGTATCGACAAATATGTCATTGTAAACTATGATAATACACCTTATCCGGGCTATGTAGAAGATGGAGATTCTTCAGACATTTTTGCAGTTTGCATGCACAGAGTTTATAAAAAGATGGAATGTATTTTTCTGGCCAACATCAGTCAATGATAAATGTTGGTGTAAACAAGACCAAATTCTAGCCATCATTCCAGAACCAAAGAAAATAACTGGTTCAAGTGAACATTTTGAAGTTGACCCAGATATATGGTCTAGAGTGTTGGAAAAAGTGTAAACTTGACAGTAACTCTGTGTGTTTGTAATGTAGTACATGTAGAAACATTAACATTTCTAAACAAAGATTACATTAAGCTTCTGTTGTCACTTTGCGTCTGTTGCTGTTAGTCTTGTTGAGGTGATTATAATTTCCAATGATTATTTTAAATACTCAAAAACCAAACGTTTTTAACCTGGAACATCTGAAAATATCTCCAAACTAGATTATTGGGAACCTCCAGACATTTATCTCCAATCTAGATTATTGGGAACCTCCAGACATTTATCTCCAAACTAGATTATTGGGAACCTCCAGACATTTATCTCCAAACTAGATTATTGCATTGGGAACCTCCAGACATTTATCTCCAAACTAGATTATTGGGAACCTCCAGACAAATATCTCCAAACTAAATTTTTGGGAACCTCCAGACATTTATCTCCAAACTAGATTATTGGGAACCTCCAGACATTTATCTCCAAACTAGATTATTGGGAACCTCCAGACATTTATCTCCAAACTAGATGATTGGGAACCTCCAGATATTTATCTCCAAACTAGATTATTGGGAACTTCAAGACATTTATCTCCAAACTAGATTATTGGGAACCTCTAGACATTTATCTCCAAACTAGATTATTGGGAACCTCCAGACATTTATCTCCAAACTAGATTATTGGGAACCTCCAGACATTTATCTCCAAACTAGATTATTGCATTGGGAACCTCCAGACATTTATCTCCAAACTAGATTATTGGGAACCTCCAGACAAATATCTCCAAACTAAATTTGTGGGAACCTCTAGACATTTATCTCCAAACTAAATTATTGGGAACCTCCAGACATTTATCTCCAAACTAGATTATTGGGAACCTCCAGACATTTATCACTAAACTAGATTATTGGGAACATCCAGACATTTATCACCAAACTAGATTATTGGGAACCTCCAGACATTTATCTCCAAACTAGATTATTGCTAACCTCCAGACATTTATCTCCAAACTAGATTATTGGATTGGGAACCTCCAGACATTTATCACCAAACTAGATTATTGGGAACCTCCAGACAAATATCTCCAAACTAAATTATTGGGAACCTCCAGACATTTATCTCCAAACTAGATTATTGGGAATCTCCAGACATTTATCTCCAAACTAGATTATTGGGAACCTCCAGACATTTATCTCCAAACTAGATTATTGGGAACCTCCAGACATTTATCTCCAAACTAAATTATTGGGAACATCCAGACATTTATCTCCAAACTAGATTATTGGGAACCTCTAGACATTTATCTCCAAACTAGATTATTGGGAACCTCTAGACATTTATCTCCAAACTAGATTATTGGAAACCTCCAGACATTTATCTCCAAACTAGATTATTAGGAACCTCCAGACATTTATCTCCAAACTAGATTATTGGGAACATCCAGACATTTATCTCCAAACTAGATTATTGGGAACCTCTACACATTTATCTCCAAACTAGATTATTGGGAACCTCTTGACATTTATAAATTACAATTTTCGTAGTGTCTTAAGGGCGAATTTATTTCCACAAAACTAGTTACAGTTTAGGTTTATGGTTTAACAAACTGGTTTGAAACTAACCGACGGTTTTTACTGTCCCATTAAATAAATGGTTTTGATAACCGCATCGAGGGAGTTTGGTCAGTTCGATGAACTGGTTTTAGTTTAACAAAAATATATGTGAAAACCGGTTTTGGTTTTAAACCAGTTTTAAGCTGGTTTGTCTCAATAAATAAAAAGTTCGGTAAACCAATTTGAAACTAAAACTAGTTTCTTGGCGATAAATTCGCCCTTAGTTAAAGATTTATAAATAATTTAGAAGTTAATTTTAAGTTCTCGTTTAATTTTATTGCATATCGTTTATATTTTGAACAACATAACTAACTAGTTTACACCTAATATCATGACTATACATTCGTCCCTCTACTCTGGACCAAATGTTAATTTGTGAAGGAAGGCATATCAATGTGACAAGCTAGGTTTTACAGCATGTATATAACCTATAGTATTACGTTGTCTTTCCTGTTACCATATATGTCCGTTCCTATTACCATAAACAATATCGTTTTACTAAACTTATATGTAACAAAGGCACTTCATATTAGATTGATCCAAAAGACAAATATAAACTGAATGTTAGGAAGTGCTTCATTTGGATTTGTATTGCCTNAGCAAATTGTTTTTTTTCAACCTTGCAATTTCAAAATGAGACATTTTTTGAAAATGGCCCATATATGTGAGGAATGACATTTTACTTACATGTGGAAAACACTGGCATGACCGCACCATTTCACTAAGTGGGGAAGTTTGGGCACATAAAACTTGTTAAACTTGATAACTTTATTCAATGCTCAATTTTACCCCGAAGGGTTGAAGGCATATACATGTACAAGGAATATATACAAATAACGTACACAAGTCAAATAGACAAAGACGTAGTAACAACGTACAAATAAAATGAAAACAAATTGATCTACATTCAATTACAATTATACAGCATACAGCACTTTCCTCTGACTTTTTATCGAATGGTACCGTAAACCGCATAATTTGTGATGATGACAGAATTAATTGTAATTTTTTAGCTCTGTCATATTCATTAAATTTAGGACAGATTCCTTTTATATCTTTGTACAGTATACTTTTCAAAGTTTAGTTATTCTTACATCTAAAGTAAAAATGAAAGAATGCTATATTTTATATTGAAGTGCCTTTACCAAGCCAGGAAAGTGAGCGGTCGTGTATGAATCGGTCTTGCCTTTGTTTAATCGATTTTTATACCCCCTCTCCACCGCAGGGGGTATACTGTTTTATCTCTGTCCGTCCTTCCGTCTGTCTGTCTGTCTGTCCTTCCGTCCGTCCGTCCCAAGATATTTTTCGTCGCATTTTTCTCAGCAACTATTATGGCGGAAATCTGATATTTGGTCACAAGCTTCATATAGGTATTCCATATTGTGGGAAGCGTTTTTGGGACCCGTCAGATTCCTACTTCCTGTTTGCCGACTTAGTTGGTTTTTATACACATTAAACATATATACGGGGGTATCATAAGTGAGCATTAGCTCAAAGTTTATCTTGTTCTATTAGATTTTTGAACAGTTCCGATAGCATTGTATTTTTCAATTTTCATTTTATTAACCACTCTCAAAATCCTCAGCCGTATTGATTCTGGTTGATAGATTGTTGTTCTTTCAGGCCGATGAGTAATATAAATAGCTTTGATTTGTTTAACACCACATTAAATTATTAGTATAGTATCATACAATGTCTACTTAAAATTGTTTTGTGAGATGAGGCAATTCCATCCAAGGGATCAGTTTTTCAAGTCAGCAACGAGCCGGCCTTGCCGAATTTCTGAGGATAGAAAATGTGAACCCTAGGGTAGAATTGTTTCATCTCACATTACTGACCATCACTGGTTATTTTTCTAACTTTTCTTGGCACCACATTTTCTTCCTGTTCCATACCAGGACACGAATTTCGAGTGACGTATTTCATGGTCTATTTTGTGGTCAATCATATGAGGTGGGCGGTAGTTTAACATCGTGTTGATATTGATGGAATCGTTGGCCATCACCGCATCATAAAAAGTAACAAAATGTTGAGTAGAAATTATAGCGTTTTAAAATCGATTTACGACGCTGCTTAATTTGAAATTTTAAAAACTGTCTCACATTTAGAAACACACACACAAACACTGTCAAATGGAACAGAGGTGGGGAAAACTTATGAGGATGTCTAGTTCCACTCGCTAATAATTGCATTATTGATGGTAATACCACAATAGTATTTCTGTCCCAGTTGACTCCTTTACCTATTATATTTTTTTTATTTAGATATCAACATGAATCTGAAGAATGGTACTTTGTTATTCGTCGGAGTCATTGTAAGTATGAGTTGTAGATTAAACACGAAATATTCCAATTTTACAAAATGAACGAATAATTGATTCTTGAAAAAGGAGGTGTTTTTGGAAATATGTTAGAAGATCTTGATTACGTCATGGTAATAAAAATATCATTCAGATCTCGTTTAATTCGTTTGCTTGGATAACTCGTAATATGGACTAAATTAAACGGTATGTTAAAGTTCTATTGAAATAAAGTTAACTGTCTTATGACGAGAATAATTTATGATTAGATTATTTTAATGATGATGATAATGACGATGATAATAATGATGATAATGACGATGATAATGATGATGATGATGATAATAACGATGATAATAATGATAATGACGAAGATAATGATGATGATAATGACGATGATAATGATGATGATAATGATGATAATGACGAAGATAATGACGATGATAATGATGATGATAATGACGATGATGATGATGTATGTTTTTTTTATTAGACCGTTACTGCGGGTTGGATTTATTTATGGAAAACTCAAGGGAATCATACTCAGCAGGTAGGCATATATATTTTTTCCCACTCTATGCTCTTACTCCTTGGTACTACGGGCTTAGCAGAAACTCTGCAAGTAAACATTTTATAGCTTTGATTTTATACGATCTACCGTAACAGCAATCCCGACAAATTTAGATTGCAACAGAAAAAAGAGCATAAAATGAATTTGGTCAGAAATTTTGCAAATCAACGGACCACCAAGACCACCCTTACTACATATAAGAACAGTTTAAAGATCCCAAGGGAATAATGGGAAGTCGTAAATCATAGATGAACAGACGATACAATGCCGAAAAGAAAAAAAGGACTAAATAACAAACAATGATCTACAAAACACTTCACAGAAAACTAAAGATTGAGCAACACGAACCCTACAAACTACTGAAGTTGAACTCGGATGCTTCGGAAGGGAAAATGAATTGCTATTCATAGAGAGCTGCTACAAAGTATTTGCGTGACATTCTCCTTACATGACGTACCCATTGAAATCATGAACCATTTCCGTTACAATTGTCATTTAATCCATTTTTGATGGGTGAAACAAAAATAGTACAACTTTATTGATTAATTGTTACATTCTGTTTTTTTCAACATCAGTGAATACCTGAAACATCCGTGGATTTTCATAGTATTGTCTAGATTTCTTTGTAGAACGTCTTAGTATTGGAAATATTAGTGGTAGCATTTCTGGCGTAAACAGCGATTGACTAACCTATTCAGGCTAGTGTTAAATCGTCGTAGCCGTGTTAAAATGACGTACAATGTTGAGTCAACAACATCCCAGATTTGCTACTTTTCTTGGAATTTAGCCTTTCCGCATGAAATCATTCATTTTTCTACGTGTACAAAGATATTATAATCAACTACTGAGTATTCGAGATTTTCTATTGTCAACTCTAGCTTCAATAAACAAAAACCACACAGAAAAACAAAACCAATACGAAAACAGTACATTTATTTCGAATTTATTTTCTAATCCTCATATTGAAAAAAAATCGCTATTCACAGGACAAAGAATATAAATTTGTATTGTTTTTTTTTATTAATGTGCATTGGTCTGCGTTATAATAATATGACCTGTTTTTTGTAGGTGGATTCCATATTTGTTGGTAAGCATTTTTTCTCTAATGGTAGTCAAGTCAATGCTGACACATTGCTGAAATAAAATGAAAAACAAAAACAACACGTTCGGAAAGTTAAGTGAGAATAAACACTCATAATTATTAACGTTATGAGAAGTATAATAAAGAGATAAGAAACGCACATCTTCCACAGAAGGCTCATTTAGAGTCATGTGATTCCGTACTTCTCCTAATTACTGAGACAAAGTGTCATAATATCATGAAAACAATTCGGGCAGCAGGGCCGTAGCCAGGTTTTCTGAAAGGGGGTGCACAACTAAACGGCGAGGGGTCTGGGGGCTGGTTAGGCCCCCAACGGGTCAAGGGCAGAGCCCTGGTAGGGGGTCCTGGGGGTGAAGCCACCCGGAAGCTCTGAGGTTTTAGCATCTTACAAAATGATAACCATCTGATGTGCATAGAGAAAATAAAATCTGAATATTTAAAATCAAGTACATACGCAAGGTTTTATTTTTTGTTTGTTTGTTTGTTTGTTTGTTTGTTTTTTTTAGAGGGGGGTGTACGTGCACCCAATGCAACCCCCACCCTGGCCACGGCCTTGGGCAAACAATTGAAGTCAATCAAGAATCTTATATACCTACAAAATGTTTTAAGACAGTCATTGCGGGTATGAATAAGAATAAGACAAGTAGCGCAATCAGTTACACTATAAACGTTAGAGAAAACCGAAAGGGAAATCAGTTAGACTATAAACGTTAGAGAAAACCGAAAGGGAAATCAAGAATTGGCAATACAGAAATACCGCCAACATTGGGTACGCAAGATACAGAACGAAGATGAACAACTTAAAAACAAAATCAACAAGAAAATCCAAGATGTAACATCAATTTTATACTGTAGCTAGAATCAAAGCACTGAAATACTATGAAGTCAATGTCATGTCAAGTAATCTACAAATATAATTCGAACACTAAATTATCAATTTATTCTAAATATAATAGTTCATGAATATATATATACATTTGGGACCGTCGTGGTCGTGATCGTACTGTAGTTTGATTTACAACTATTTATGCAATCAGTACCTATCACCACTAAAGTTGTGAATTCGAATCTTTCTCAGATGGTGTGTACTCGATACAACATTATGTGTTGAAGTTTGTCAGTGACATGCGCAGATCGGGGGTTTTCTCCTGGTACTCCGGTTTCCTCCATCAATAAAACTGACCGCAATGATATAACTGAAATATTGTTGAAAGTGGCGTTAAATACCATAAACCAACCAACCAACCAACCAACCAACCCATCTAGATATACATTTTGTTGTGTATTTGTAGCATTTAATTGTGTCCTCTAGTTCAAAGTGTCCGCCGAATACTTTTGCATATGTTATAGTGTCCAGCAGACACTATTTCATATCGCTATCTCTATAAAATATTGTCCAGGGGGACACTTTAACATAGGACACTATTATGTCTTACCCTAACCATAACCCTATACTAGGACACAATTTCATCTCTAATATGAAACAGACATGGCCATGAATGCTCACGAATCTGAAAATTATCTGTCAATTTCACACTCATCCAGTGCATCAAAACGTGTCGAGATTTGTTGGGCCGAGATATATCGGGGACGACTTTTTTAAGGGCCAAATCTAGTCTCATTCAATCGAACTGTTGTTCCTTACGAAATCTCAAAAGTTAATATCCGCGTAGAAACAAAAATTCTTGTCAGTATGTCAGAAGAGATTTAATAAATTAAAAATATCAATATAAGTAAAACAAGCTAACAAAATGACTTTTATTGCACACGGGTTCCGGGTTTCAGTGGTATCGGACGTACGAGAAAGGGTACGAGACTTAGGATCACCTTTGTGTTTTATGTTAAGAAGATCTTCATTAGTTGAGTGTGTTAGTGTGTTACACGGAACGTGTTTGCAATGCGCAGATATTTTTTATCCATCAGTATGTGCAGCCATGTTTGTCAAAAAATCCTAAGTACACATTTTATACCATAAAGAGCTCGCTGACGCTCGCATATAACATATTGTCCGGGGGACACTTTAACATAGGACACTATTATGTCTTACATATCAACCTATGCTACATATATTGCTGTCTAATTTCTTTATTTGTTCATGAATTATTTTGCATTATTACATTGCAGTTGATGGAGGGATAGCAAACCAAAATGATTTAGATGACATTGCTAAATATCTAAAGATTACAGTTGAAGTCGTTGATAATCTACAGTTTTTTTCCAAGTATAGCCTTAGCGTGAAATTTGACAATAAAGCCTCCCGATCACTATCCGGTCTTAACTGGAAAATATATTTTTATAGTTTTTACGTAATTGAATCTGAACACATGTTATCAGATGATGGTCACTCATTTCTTCCTGAGGGCTATGTATTAGAAAATGCCAAACTGAGAGTTAAACACGAACAGGGTGGTCTCTATTCGTTAACGCCGCTCTCTGGTTTTCCTGAAATACCACCAAGCACAAAAAGGGAGATAACTTTCTTTGGGGCAAACTGGGCTGTATCAAAAACAGATATACCGCCAAACTGGTACATTGTAGTTGATGGACTGGTTCCTCGTGTATTCGAGAGTACAAAGGGAGACTTTGTTGCGAATTTCACCAGACCTAACCAATGGAAACGAACTTCAAGCGATAAGTATAACCCTTTCACACCATCTGACCGTTACAATAGATATAAGACAAGCAGTTCTACCATTGAGGCAAAACCAGTCATACCGACGCCAAAGTTCATCAAGAGGTATAACTCCACATGGAATCTTGATATGAGTGGACGAGTTTACATTATTCAAGGTGGTGGTCTTTCAAGTGAGACAAACTACCTAGCAGGTAAATATTTTTATGATATAATGCGATTGTAAGAAGAGTTTGAAGATACCAATGGGGTAATCAAAATCCGTATACCGGAGAAGAATAGACAACACAATGGCCAAAAGAAAAAGTACAAAGGACAAACAACGATCTATAAAACATGCATATAAAACTAAAGATCGAGTAACACGAGCCCCCACTTAAAACCGGGGGTGAACTCAGGTGCTCCGGAAGGGTAAGCAGTTCCTGCTCCACTGATAACACCCGTCGTGTTAATCTAGTTACAAACCCGGTAATACGTCGTGAATGAGGAAAGGACTGAGAAGTGTTGACGACAAGTGGAACATATCCGTGGTCATTTGTGACACAGATATTCCATAACGATCAACCAAGTCATGGTGGCGACCATAAAACTTGCGAAATGATGACTTCACCTTAACCAATCTAGATGTTTGTTGTGTGTTATTTTCATTTTTTGCTGGGGATACACTAACATCTAGCAACACATGGTTTGGAGTCCTATCAGGTAACCTCCATTTATTTTTGAAAGTCTAATCATGTCATTTAAATCCATTGACCAATCAGAATATAGTTCTTGACGTGTACTCGGTTTTGAGACCTGATTGTCGGTTGAAATATGAACCCAGACATGACCTCCAACGGGATGTTGCTAGATATTTTTGTATCCTGGATTGTAATGTATCGCAGTTTAACATGCTTATTTTGATCTCAGCCATCCCTTATGAATAATTGCATATCTGTCGATGTGGTGGCTAAATAGGTTATTCCAGAGACCCGTCGTGAGAACTAATAAAAACGTAGATATCGAAAGTACTGCGCATGATGCGTTTCTGGAATAAGCGTCATCATGTACGCTCACAAATAAAAAAAAATGGAAAGCCAAATAATTTAAAGTTTTGGGAGTAGTAAAACCAAAAGGCTTAAACAGGATAGTCAAAATCGGCGAAGGTCACCTATGTCTGAGACAGGAGAATTTTATCTTTTTATTAATAATTACATTAGTTAGAAACTGCTTTCAATAACACATATATATAATAAACCATGTCATTGCCCAATCACTGACTACTGGGTGGATGATACTAGGTTTTGACATATACTTTGTGATTAGATATAAACAAGCATTGTACTGGTTTCCGTCACTTGAAAGACCACTTAGATTTTACAAAGATAATAAACAATATAATCATAGACAGTACAAGTTAACGTTAGTGAATACAGAAGGGGCAATCAAAAATGGACACTCCAGAAAAACTGGCAGCATAGGGATACACAAGACGAAGAAAAACAAAACACAACACGTGTTGGACACCACTAAGCGCAAACAAACACAAATATCATAGAAAAGACAAGACCCCTCCTACACACAACTGGCAGTAAAGACGAACCGAGCATCGTTTCTATGCGGAAATGGTAACGAACATTACAACACGGAATTCAAAACGTACAGACACATAATAGGACAACACAAAAAAACTAAAATGATGAGCAACATGTACCTCCATCAACAAACCGGGGATGAACTCCAGAGCATAGTTGCTGAGTACCTGTCATTATCTTAGTACTAGTGATAAAATGAAAACCAAAAACAAATACCACACTGTCAGAGCAGTTCTACAATAGAATCTACCAATCGTGACAACAGAAACAAATACCACACTGTCGGAACAGTTCTACAATAGAATCTACCAATGGTGACAACAGAAACAAATACCACACTGTCGGAACAGTTCTACAATAGAATCGACCAATCGTGAAAACAAAAACAAATACCACACTGTCAGAGCAGTTCTACAATATAATCTACCAATCGTGACATCAGAAACAAATACCACACTGTCAGAGTAGTTCTACAATAGAATCGACCAATCGTGAAAGCAGAAACAAATACCACACTGTCAGAGTAGTTCTACAATAGAATCGACCAATCGTGAAAGCAGAAACAAATACCATACTGTCAGAGCAGTTCTACAATAGAATCAACCAATCGTGACAACAGAAACAAATACCACACTGTCAGAGCAATTCTACAATAGAATCGACAAATCGTGAAAACAAAAACAAATACCACACTGTCAGAGCAATTCTACAATAGAATCGACAAATCGTGAAAACAAAAACAAATACCACACTGTCCGAGCAGTTCTACAATAGAATCGACCAATCGTGAAAACAAAAACAAATACCACACTGTCAGAGCAGTTCTACAATAGAATCGACCAATCGTGAAAGCAAAAACAAATACCACACTGTCAGAGCAGTTATACAATAGAATCGACCAATCGTGACATCAGAAACAAATACCACACTGTCAGAGCAGTTCTACAATAGACTCGACCAATCGTGACATCAGAAACAAATACCACATTGTCAGAGTAGTTCTACAATAGAATCGACCAATCGTGAAAGCAGAAACAAATACCACACTGTCAGAGCAGTTCTACAATAGAATCGACCAATCGTGAGAACAAAAATAAATACCACACTGTCAGAGCAGTTCTACAATAGAATCGACCAATCGTGAGAACAGAAACAAATACCACACTGTCAGAGCAGTTCTACAATAGAATCGACCAATCGTGACAACAGAAGCTAAATCGATACTACTGACATACATATATTTAGATTTATTTAAATTAGATTCCTTAGTATAATAAAAATGAAAAAAAATATCGGAACATTTCCAAAATCAAATAGAAAAATCATAAAAAGAGGCAAAATGGATATATCTAAAACTCAGATACATGACAGCTCACTTTACTGTCTTGGTACAGAAACGCCAATTAAAAAAGTGGCGATTTTAAGCTAGTTTTATAAATTTATTTAACATATTTAGATTTGATTTGGTTGGTTTGGTTTATAGTGTTTAACGCCACATACAACAATATTTCAGTTATATCATGGCGGTCAGTTTTATTTGTGAAGAAAACCGGAGAACCAGGAGAAAACCACCGACCTGTCGCAAATCTCTGACAAACTTTATCTCATAATGTTGTATTGAACGGGGTTCGAACTCACAACGTTAGCGGTGATAGGTACTGATTGCAAAGGTAGTTGTAAACTACCATATGATTACGACCACGACAGCCCCTTATTTAGATTTGATATATGTTGAAAATGCACATACAGTGAAACATGATTAGACTAAATATAATGTTGGACAAGAGACAGGTCCTCAGATTAGACAGGTAAATTTGGATTCCTATTTCATCGGGATACAGTATAAACACCACCAAACAAACAAAACAAACAGTTTAGACAGGTTTTGTTGTATATTGTATACGTCTAATTTTAATTGTTTTCTTGTCAGATCTAACGTCATACAAACAAGCATATAATACCATTAAAGGAGCAGTAAATATTTACCTTACACTGTCTAAAGAGGTTACCTCTGAGGAGGGTTATATCCTAAAAAGTAACAATGTGACCAATAATATATCAATAAAGGCAAATACCAGAACTGGAATATTTCATGGTATTCAAACTATGCTGTCATTAATCCATCGTCTTGATGGGAAGGATTGTTTTCCAGTGGTTCTCGTCAAGGATGAACCTCGTTACAGTTTTCGGGGTATGCATGTCGATATAGCAAGGAATTTCAAATCAAAAACTAGCCTGATGAAGTTATTGGATGCCATGGCAATGTATAAATTAAATAAGCTTCATCTACACGCTACAGATGATGAGGGATGGCGATTAGAGATAAAAGATTTACCAGAATTAACAGAGGTAAAATGTGTTTTGGGTTATGGGTTATGGTTTTTAACGCCACTTTCAACAATAGTTCAATTATCTCGTTGCGGTACGTTTTATTGGTGAAGGGAACCGGAGTACCCGGCGAAAACCACCGACCTGCCGCAAGTCACTGACAAACTTTATTATCACATAATGATGTATTGAATGCACCTCGCTTTAGAGGGTTTCGAACTCACAACGTTAATGGTGATAGGCACTGATTGTATAGGTAGTTATAAATCCAAATACCATACGATCACGACCATGACGACCCCGTGTTTAGGTTGAGGAGGAGTGTTGTCATTTAAAACGTGTACTGTGGTTTAATTTATTCTTGTTGGTGTCCATTGTCGTGGATTTGCTGAAACTGGGATATTCGATGACATTTGGGTTCGTGGTTTTTTTATATCCATTCTAATGACCTCTTGTTATTTATGCCTTTTGCTATGGATTATATTTTGTGGTTTTATTGATCGACGAAAACCACGAAAATTAATGTTAAACGAATAAAAATGACTTCACAGTATTTCAATTGACTGCCTTCTAAATGGTTCGGGTTGGTTATTGGTATTTATCGCCATTTTCAGCAATTATTCAGTTGTATCATGAATGACTTACTTATAGGAGGGGATACAATGCGAAATAGAACAAACTACATAGAATCATAATCTTGATGAACAAGACCAAATTAGCAAAAGATGATGGTAAAGCTTTATAAATCTAAAGCTTGAAGACAAACTGGCCATTATTCGGGACGATTTTCATTGTGACGTGACGTTAATTATGGTTACTACTGTGACAAAGAGTAGTCGTATATAATTGTAATCTTGTGACAAAGAGTAGTCGTATATAATTGTAATCTGCAAGAGTAATCAGCGTTATTATATCTGACTAGAGAACTGACCAAAGCAAACGCAAAATTCTTGTATTACATAATATTTAACGAGTATGCCTCGCCATGAGCGGGATTCGAACTAACGACAGTGGTGTTAGGCAGTGATTTCATGGGTAGTTGTATTAGAAAAATAAGTAGAGCATTTATATATATATATATTTGTATGTATTTATTCTTGATTTCAAAAAGAATTTATTCCATTTTATTTGCAGGTTGGGTCAAATCGCTGTCATGACCCTTCTTCAAATGTTTGTTTACCACCACAATTAGGAAGTGGACCAGATAAAAACACTCAAGGAAGTGGATATTTATCTATTCAAGACTATAAAGATTTAATTCAATATGCAAACGTCCGCCATATTGAAGTCATACCGGAAATTGACATTCCAAGTCACTCACGCGCAGCTATAATGGCAATGGAAAGCAGATATAGGAAATTTATGAAAATTGGTCAACCCGCTGAAGCAAACAAATACCGTCTTGTTGACCCCAATGACCTGTCTAAGTATTTGTCTGTACAATTATTTAGTGGTAACGCAATGAGTCCATGTATTGAGTCTACATATACATTTGTGCAAAAGATTGTCACTGAAATCAAAGCTATGCATGACAGTGCTGGGCAGTCATTAAAAACATTCCATTTCGGTGGTGACGAAGTACCCAAAAATGCGTGGAGTAAAAAATCAATTTCATGCGATAAACTTGGTTTTAATGGAACTAGCAGTGAAATTAGAAATAGTATGAAAAAGTATTTCCTCCAAAGAGTTTCCAAAATAACACAGACAAATGAGTTGAATCTCCAAGGATGGGAAGACGGCTTAATAAACGGAAACGGCATTCCATTTTCTCGACGATTGTTTCAAAATAACGATGTTACCGGTAACATTTGGGATAACGTGTGGGAGTGGGGTATGGCAAAACGAGCATATAACCTTGCAAACGCAGGATACAAGGTATGTAGTCTAAATGTTATTATCTTCATATTTATCATGCATTAAATAATGAATGCTGAGTATCTCACTAGAAAGGTAAATTTACTGTTACTAAATATCATACTTTATGAACACTACGGTCAATCTACTCAGACATAGGTAACCTTAGAAGATGTTGGCTATCCTGTTTGTGATCTTTGGTTTAGTTTAGATGCTTTCAAAGACTTTAAAGTTATTTGGCTTTCATTTCTTTTGACTATGAACGTATCTGAGTATGGTTATTCCAGGAACGCGTCCTATGAACGTGATCTGAGGATGGTTATTCCAGAAACGCGTCCTATGAACGTATCTGAGGATGGTTATTCCAGGAATGCGTCCTATGAACGTATCTGATGATGGTTATTCCAGTAACGCGTCCTATGAACGTATCTGAGGATGGTTATTCCAGGAACGCGTCCTATGGACGTATCTGAGGATGGTTATTCCAGGAACGCGTCCTATGGACGTATCTGAGGATGGTTATTCCAGGAACGCGTCCTATGAACGTATCTGAGGATGGTTATTCCAGGAACGCGTCCTATGAACGTATCTGAGGATGTTTAATCCAGGAACGCGTCCTATGAACGTATCTGAGGATGGTTATTCCAGGAACGCGTCCTATTAACGTATCTGCGTATGGTTATTCCAGGAACGCGTCCTATGAACGTATCTGAGGATGGTTATTCCAGGAACGCGTCCTATGAACGTATCTGAGGATGGTTATTCCAGGAACGCGTTCTATGAACGTATCTGAGGATGGTTATTCCAGGAACGCGTCCTATGAACGTATATGAGGATGGTTATTCCAGGAACGCGTCCCATGAACGTATCTGAGGATGGTTATTCCAGGAACCCGTCCTATGAACGTATCTGAGGATGGTTATTCCAGGAACCCGTCCTATGAACGTATCTGAGGATGGTTATTCCAGGAACGCGTCCTATGAACGTATTTGAGGATGGTTATTCTATGAACGTATCTGAGTATGGTTATTCCAGGAACGCGTCCTATGAACGTATATGAGGGTGGTTATTCCAGGAACGCGTCTTGGGCACATAATTAGATTTCTACATTTATATTTCGAATACAAGTGAGATACAAGCCGGTTGTAAAAACAACATATCACAGAGAAAAGTAAATCCCAAAGAAATAAAAACTTAGATTTTCGGACCCCATACAATTCCACGAACAAAAACACCCATTTTCTTATTAAATTAACCCATCTTGATATCCTCAATATCTAGATACTGCAATTTGGTATGTATCAACCGATAGAAGTCAAAACCACATACTTTCTGACGCGATGACATTATTTATTGGTCTTGGGCAACCTGACGAACAGGATTTGGTGGAAAATGAAGTCAAATGTCCCTGCTAAAAGCTTTATTCGTCGGTGAATACCAGATAAACGTTCTTACTTAATGTACGATTCAACAACACATCCAAAACTGTGAGATAGCCGTGAACCCATTACTCCTAGGAGAAATTATATTAATTATAGGTGGTTGGTTGCCTTATCCACTAGACTATCGAACTGACAGGTTTGGATGGATAGTTAATTTTTAGATGGAACATATTGTGTACCTACTTGCTTAATAGGTAGAATTTTCCAGCTTATCTTTAAATTGCGTGTATTGCATTGTTTATACGCTGACTGGTGTGTATAACTTTTTATTGAAATCCCTGTACCAAGCTAGGGTAGTGATCGTTCATGTATCTGTGTGCTAGGGGTATCGATTTGCCTCTTTCTGTTATTGTGATATTCGATTTTGGAATTGTTCGACAGTGTGGTATTTTCTTTTTTTTTATCTTATTATTTACAGCAGATATATTAAACGTTTTCGATTTACACCTACTGACGTCGCGGTTGATTTGAATAAGAAATGAATATTGACGTGATAATGCAATTCTATACTACTAACAGATTGCAAATAAACAATTGCATATGTTTATAGCTCATCATATACCCAAACTTAGCAACTTCTGTCAATACTACATCCAATAAGAAAAGATTGGAGATACCAACGGGTAACCGGAAGCTGTAAATCTAAGGAAGGACAATGCAATGACCAAAAGAAAAAGGACAAGAAGACAAGCAATGAACTTGTCACTTCGGTGTTCTCTTACGTTTATATACAAAACACTAGACAGACAACTGAAGATTAAACAACATTGATTGAAATCAAGTGCTCCGGAAGGGTATGAAAACAGTAGAAATGACAACTACAGAAAATGATGCAAATATATGTTCTAGGAGAGGTACATCAATGTGACGTGATAAAAACCAGATATGAAGAAACAATAAAACAACCCCCACACGTTAATTTACTTCATGAAGAGGATGTGTATAATTGTTCACATTTTACCTTGTCTTTACATAGTTTTCTTCTTGAAGTCACACGGTATTGTACTTGTATAATTGTTTGTTTTGTACATCTGATCTCACGTAGTCAGATTGTTGGCGATTCAAAATGCGCAAACATAATTATGTTATAAAAATATATTAACGGCCTCTATCTTTATGAAATGAAAGTTGAAACAGTGATGGTCAACAATTCCACCAAAATCAACAGGACGAATAATCAACTCTCACCTAACATCATTAAACATAGCAAAAACCACGACATGTTAAACATAGCAAAGACCACGACATGTAAAACATAGCAAAGACCACGACATGTTAAACATAGCAAAGACCACGACATGTTAAACATAG
>MJUT01060487.1:51688-94048 GCA_002080005.1 Gigantidas platifrons | reverse complement strand
AAACATAGCAAAGACCACGACATGTTAAACATAGCAAAGACCACGACATGTTAAACATAGAAAAGACCACGACATGTTAAACATAGCAAAGACCACGACATGTGGCGTCGGAAATCCAGATCCTGTCTTGGGACAGGTACAAATATGTGCCGGGGTTAAACTGGTTTATGGAATTCAAACCCTCCTCCTCTTGATTACTGAATCGTTGTTTTCTACAATATGAAATCTTTTCAAGCTTTGTAATTTTGATAGCCCATGGGGGTATGGTGTTTAACGCCACTTTAGAATGTATATTTATGACACGTGTTGTGTAATGAATGTTTTTCCAGGTCGTGATGTCACATGCTACTCATCTCTATTTCGATCACCCATATGAACCTGACCCAGAGGAGAGGGGTCTTTATTGGGCACCACGATTTATAGATACTCTGAAAACATTTGGATTTATGCCGGATCATCTGTACCAAAATATTGACTTTACTCGAATGGGGGCTCCACTTAATCGGGAAGATGTGTGCGGGGCCAATGATGCAGAATGTCCAGAGTTACAGAAGCCTGAAAATATTATAGGTATTTATTTAAAAGAAAAGAAAATGCTGTTGTTTCATGTTGACTCGTTACTTTACATTTTGAGTAGCGAAATATTTCCCTTAACTATTTTTTGTGTTGTCCTATTATGTGTCTTTACGTTCTGAGTTCCGTGTTTTGGTGTCTGTTGCGGTTTCAGCATACAAATGTCGGTTCGTCTTTACCTCCAATTGTTTGTAGGAAGGCTCATGTATTATTTACGTTATTTGTGTTTGCATGCGCATAATGGTGTCCCACACATATTGCGTTGTGTTTTTGTTATGTTTTTCTTTGTCTTGTGTACCCTATGTTGTCAGTTTCTCTGGATTGTCCGTTCTTGATTGTCCCTTCTGTTTTCTCCAAAGTTTATTTTAAAGATTTGTTTTTCATGTTGACTCATTAGTTTACATTTGAATAGCGAAATATTTCCATTTATATTTATTTCACCTTTTCTATTCATGAACTCACTAAGAGAGGAGGTTCGAGCCCTTAAGAGAGTTTAAACCCGCCACTTATTTTATTGAAGTGTATGTCTCACGCCAGGAAAGTGAGCGGCCATGTATATGGGGTATCTATTTTACATATTCCTACGATTTTTCGTATTGATTTTGTTACTGTTCGGACAGCGTGATGTTTTTTTGTTTTTCGTTGTATTAATTGGTTGACTATTTGGATTTTGTATATATGTTGTGTCTAACAGGTCTATGACGACAGAATATCCGGGACAAATATCCCAGCATTGTGTTAAATTTTCTTTAAAAAAGGGAGGTTATGTACAGGTATGTACTCTTTTGATATAAATGACATTATACAAAGTTTTATACTCTATTATTCATATTTGAATACACCACGTATGCGTTATATTGCATGTTAGAATCGAATAATTAACAATTTATAATCTCCACAAGCGGGAATTTTCAAATTTTTTGTTAAAGAAACTACCACTGTATTAATTACATAAATATGCTTTCTGTAGGAATTCAAGGTAACATGTGGAGTGAAACTGCTATAACAGATGATAATCTTTACTACATGGTTTTCCCAAGACTATTAGCATTATCTGAACGTGCTTGGCATGTAGCAGAGTGGGAGAATATAACGAACAGTGATGAAAGAAATACTAAAATGAGAAAGGACTGGGACAAATTTGCAAGTGCACTTGGAGCAAGAGAACTGAAACGTTTGGATGATATGGGAATATCCTACAGAATACCACCACCTGGAGCAAGGTAAGAGACAGACAAATAGGAGTTGACAGGTCGACAAGGAAACTACTGAACCAAGGGTTTCCATCGGTAAAGTTGAAGCCATCACTACGAAAGTTTTACGGTCGCCACCATGACCTGGTTAACCGTTACCGAATATCTGTGTCACAAATGACCATGGATATGTTCCACTTGTCGTAAACACTCTCTGGTCCTTTCCTCGTGCATGACTTATTACCTGGTTTGTAATTAGAGTAACTTGACGGATGCCACTAGTGGAGCAGGAACGGCTTACCATTCCTGAACACTTAATTTCACCATCGGTTTTTAGTGGGGTTCTGTGTTGCCCGACGTTTTATGGGATTCATGCCGCTCAATCTGTATTTTTCTATGTAGTATTTTGTTGATAATTGTTTATGTCTTTGTACTTTTTCGTTTGGCCACTGTATTGTCTGTCATTCGATTTACGGCTTCTGATTACCCCGTTGATATATTCAAAATTTTCTTGATATTGATATGTCTGTTTTAAGGGGGTACCATACACTACAGGGAGATAACTCTTTAAAATCAGTTGAATGTTTTGATCATATGATATTTGTATGCAGATTTCAAGCATCTCGGTGATCAAAACCATAGACAGAAAAGCTGCTATGTGGCTAGTGAATTTATAGCCCTGAGTCTGTTGGTTGGAATTTGTTAAAATTTTGATATTTATTAAAGTGGATATATTCAAACACACTGCCAAAAAAAAAAGAAAATTAAACGAGCAGATCAAATTTTACCTGAAGTGTATGGTACCGCAATGTAAAAATATGAACCTTGCCAGTATTTGACAATATATTAAATAAATGTTTTTGCATTCTAGGATTGTAAATGGAAACGAAATAGAAGTTGAATCAACATTCAAAGAGTTAGACGTAGAATACAGTGCCGATGGTGGCCTTTCTTGGAAAACTTTGAAAGGAAAACTGAATACAAGGAAAGAAAAAGTATTACTGAGAACCAGGTAAGTATTATATTAAATATATTAAATCTCCCGCAATTTATATGTTTGCTCACTTTGTGTTAAACAACAATCAATCTTCAATTTTAACATAATGTCATGTACAGTTATCCCTAACTGTCACCAACAGTATCAGAGAAGTTGATGGTCAACTGTTTGTTTGACTCCCCTCTTTTGTTGTATTGTATATTTTTAAGGTTTTGTACTCTATTAAATGTTGTACCTCACTAAGAAGACAGTTTCGGCCAATAAAGCTAGTTTAATCCTGCCACTATGTATTGAAGTGTATGTACCATGCTAAGAAGTGATCAGACGTGTATATGTGCTTGGCGTATCGATTTTGCCCCTAATGCTACTAGTTTTTGACTCGATTTGAAACTGTGTTGTATTTTATGTTCGCTTTATTTCATTAGTTTTTCACTGATCACTATCTGTACATTGCACATAGAATGTGTGGCATGTACTGTTAATTTAATTATATTTGTCTTGTCTCCCGAATGTAAACTACTGCTGGTAGAACTAGTAGGTGTAGCTAGAAATTTGATATTTACATTTTATTTCACATTATATTATTAATTTATATTCCATATTTAATTCCAACTAATTGATGACATTTTATTCTGGTCTCCCATGAGGACCATTAATTTCCTTAGATGTTTATGACTTGATTGCTATTAAATCTGTCAGTAGTAATGATTTTATTTTTGTGCTAAGAGTAATGGTCTTTGACCAACATATTCTATCAGTTACAATGGAGTAGTCATTTTACTATAGACATTCACTGGCCCTCCTATTGTACTGTCCATATTTATGTTGCTAATTTTGTCGTTCCTTTTTATGATGGTGCGTGGTCTTTATTAGTGTTATCATATCTTTGTATGTTTATAGATAACTTGTAACCGAACAGCGATGATTATTGATAATAAAATGAAAAACTAAAAATATCACACTCTGAAATATTCGAAAATCTAATATCAAAATCGTTGAAAGAGACAACATCGATACCTCTAACACATAAATACATTACCGCTTTTCACTAATGTGTATTGGCGAATTACTGATTAGTTCGGTTACTCATGATTTATTTGTTCGATATTGGGAATGCAAGAGTTGTTGCTTTGTGCATTGCATTATTATACTAACACGACGGGTGTCACTAGTGGAGCAGGAACTGCTTACCCTTCCAAAGCACCCGAGTTAACCTCCGGTGTTTAGTGGGTTCGTGTTGCTCGATCTTTAGTTTTATATGTATATTTTGTAGATCGTTGTTTGTCCTTTTGTACTTCTTCTTTTGGCCATTGTGTTGTCTGTTCTTCTTCAATATACGTATTCTGATTGTCCCTTTGGTATGTTCAAACTCTTCTTGTCCACCTTTGTTTGCTCAGATGAGATGTTTAAGCAAAAGAACCTGTTTTTACCATTGTCAGACACTCAAAGATAATATCAATTGTGATGACGTTGTCACTGTGATATAACGCAGACAAATAAACGATATTTGACGGTCATCTATGTAATAATAAAACGTAGATATCAAATTTAGTGCGCACAACGCGTAATAATTATATAATAGTTACTTATTTATAGGGAAATATCGTGATTTATTGACTACCCAAGGGACAGTAGTATTGACTGAACATTGATAATTCCTGAACCGCAGTATTTTTTTTAACACAGATTAATACATGACACATGACTATGTCTGCACCAATGAAAAGATCGAATTTAGAACTGATGTGAAATAAGTGCTGATATCTATATAACTGTTGCAGATCCAATTATCAAGAGGGAATATGTGGAGTTGAGTTCTATTAACTGGTTTAGCCCCGCCACACTATTGGTGTATATTATAAACAGTATCGGTATTTCCATCGGTATTTGCTGTAGCCGTTTTTCGTGGAATGATTGAGATTAGAAATAGTTGTCCCTTTTGTTCATATTGGTGGAACGATTGAGCATCACTATTAAGTCTTTTTTTTTCATAAACTATATACCAAACAGATTCGAGAAAGTGAGAAAAATAAAATAAGATAATTTTAATATATTGTAATATCAATAATATTTATAGATCAGCTGATGGGAAAAGAAGGAGCAGAACTGTGGAGTTAAATCTAGGTACGTATAGTCAAACCTGCCTTAAAGGCTACCTTTATATAACAAATCACTGTCTATAAAGGGCAGTTTCATTGTTCCCATTAATGAATAGGGCATTTAATTTTAACCTGTATATAAAGGGCAACTGCTCATAAAGGTCACATTTTCAGGTTCCCTTGAGAGTGTCCTTTATATACAGGTTTGACTGTATTCTAATTTAGAAATAACATAACATGTTTTATATTCAATGCATATTCACCATTGTTTATCCACACATACAAAGGAAATAGAACAATAGTGAAAACATCTACTTTTGCATAACATGTAAAACAAATTGAATAATCATATTTTCAATTGCTTTGGTAGGGTTTACTTGTTCAATAACTTTTAGGTTTTTACTCAATGCATTTTGATTCACCTGGTCAAAAGGATTTTATTTTTTTTTATTATAATTTTATGTTCTTCATCTGAACATTCGTAATTATATCACTGGTCAATCTGGGATCTTATCTCTTGAAACCAGTTAATTGAAAATATATGAACTCAAACATATTCCTTGTTTCCTTGGCATTCGATATCAACTATTTCTACCAAAGAATATTCCCTGTCTAGTAAAATTTATATATATGCAGGAAAGGTCCAGGATTTTCAATATTGTATACATTGTAAGATGCTACAACATCAAATTATTTGTTTTTGATAGACACAATAAGTGCTGTTTTGACTACTCTCTTTGAAAACAATTTGCAAGTGACCAATCACGGGCTCCATAAAGCTTCTGGATTTTCGACTAGCCTGTATGAGGCACATCATTGTACAGTGCATCCATATACTACTTAGGGCCGTCGTGGTCGTGATCGTATGGGTAATTGGAATATTACAACTACCTGTGCAATCTGTGCCTATCAACACTAAAGTTGTGTGTTCGAATTCCGCTCGTGGTGAGGTGTCCTCGATACAACATTATGTGATAAAGATTGTCAGTGACTTGCGACAGGTCGGTGGTTTTCTCCGGGTACTCCGGTTTCCTCCACCAATAAAATTGGCAGCCACGATATGACTGAAATATTGTTGAAAGTGGCGTTAAATACCATAATCCTAATCGACTTATTTTGGATCCATTTTCTGAATTTTGAATTTCATCTTATTTTTGTAATACTAGTACCCGAAGTAACAATCAAGAATTGACAATCCATAGCATATAATATAGGCGATATTGGACAAAAGAACCGCAACAAAAACATGCAAAAGAGAAGAAAACATAACGGAGAAAATTAAACAGACACTAACATCTTCATGACTTGTGTAAAACTCGACCCGTCATAGTCATAGTTCGCATACTATTTTGAAACGAAATTTGTTTTTGAGTAGTCAGTATTAGGGTTTCTTCCATACTATTTCATGAACAATTGATGTGACATATTTGTCTGGTTTATACAATTTCTGAGTCAATTAATACAAATTTGTGTCGTCATCTGATAAATCTAAATCATGATGTGCTCATCATTTTTAATGTATACTGACAAATTGAAAAGGGTACTAGTGAAACCCGTTTAACTTTTATATAGATACCTTATAGTAGGGAAAGGGAAATTATGTACACCTGGATTTACAGTCACACAGATATCTACGGAGGTAAGTGAGTGGTTGTTTCGTCCCGTTAAGGGTCCATTTTTCAGCTATATCATCGTGAGAAAATGTTTAATTTCGATGAGGGATTAAACTAATTTTATTTGTTGAAGTGGATTCTTTTCTATTTGTAGATGTAAGCTGACCATGAAAAGGAACTTCGTGTCGTCAGCCTTCCCTCATTAGAAAGTAAATAAAGATGGTTTTCTGACGTTGGAATATTTTTTATCGGCTTTATTCCTAATAATGTAATTGTCGTCGATACATAAATTTTCATTGATCCCTCGCTATAATCAGTTCATTTATATGATGATAACTATATTGGTTGAATTTCTTATTTTGTGGTTTGACAAAATCCGCGAAGATACAATAATTAATTCACGGAATGTGGTTTACTATGATATTCAAGGAAATTTAAACAGAAATATACAAGATAAAGTCTTTCTTGTTGATAATAGGTTTGTCATGTTGGATGGTCGCAATAACCATTGGTCTATTAATGTGAATAAGTCTTTCACTTGTTGAACCCACTTCTGTTTGTATTCACCTGAAGTGGAAGTCACTGTCGAAATAGTTCAAAATTACAACCGAAAAATGGTGGAAACAGGGACAAAATTCAGGAATAACAGTACTGTATTTGAAGATTTTGAGGTGTCAATTGTCGATTTGACGGTCGCAATTGCCGTTTTACAATTGATGCGGTGAAATTTTCAAATACAATACAGTTATCTCCTAAATAGGCCGCCAGCGTCAAATTCATAGTCGGAAATATCTGGGTCAGCCATATTGTTTACAAACAAGTGCATTCGGCGTAGGAATATAGCATTCCTTCAGGCCTGTCAACTGCAGATTTGACGGATCTCGATAGGCAATGAAAATACGCGTTATATTATAATTGCAATAGAATAGACATTTTCCTGGCTTGCTACATACACAACAATAAGCATTGACGGGGTCCAACTAGTTTTATGGGCCCAAGCGAATGTAGTAATGAAGTTTTATTTTATTTCACATTTCGAAATACAGAGGGTAGTCTGTCCTTGCTATACGCAAATGCTGAAACAAAAGCTACTAAAACAAGGCTACTTGTTCAACCTTTCCACGTTCAGTGTACCTGATGAAGGTTATTCCAGGAACTTAGATTAAATTGGATATCTCCATTATTGCTATAAAAAAACAATAATGCAGTTTATAATATAGTATCAAATATTTCATGTACATTTTGTATATTTCTTTGTAAACTAAAAATGCAATATTTTCGATATTTGTCTGCCTATATAAATATACCTAAAAAGAAGAGCATTTCCGAATGAGTTAAAAATATTGCATCTTGACCGATATTGCATTCCATTCTTTCTACTTAAAGATTGGTAAGCACTAGAGAGGTTCCGAGTAAAACGATATTTGCACACAAGCAGACGAGAGATAAACAAGATACTGAATACATGTTGCAAATGAATATGGTGAACTGTAATTGTCACAGACTGAAATATTTGGTACTATATAATAAAAGGGTTATTGCACTAATATTGAGGAAGCAAGCTCGTGCAATATGATATACTGCTCGGGACAATATTCCTCCTCAATATTAGTGCAATAACCCTATAGTAAACTGCACATTCATGTGACACATTTTCATGTTCATGTTATAGTGATTTCTTGTAATATGTATGTATGGACTTAATGTTGCGACGCGGATTCTTCATCCCGAGATAATTGTCTGTATCTGTTAACCAAAATTGTAGTAAATACAACGATCAGCACTTAATGTCAAATGTTTAATAATTCATTTATATAATCTTGATGAACTATCCATAGTTTATGTGGTGCTTTTATCTGTTAAAATCCTTTCTCATAACAATTAATACACATGTATGTAATAATTAATCTCATTTAATATAGAGTGATGGTTAACTAGCAGATTAAAATCCCTATAAAGTTCTGTTTATTAACTTTTAATGATTACATGTGGTTCCGGTGAAATTTTATGCACGTTGACTTATGTTTCATAAAATTTCTAGCTCAAGTTAAAATGATTAATAAATGCCTGAGAAACCTGAAGGGGCAATGAACAATCCAGAGACACTGGCGACATTGGGAACAATACACAGAGGCAAAGAAAAGTTTGAAGATATCAAAGGTTTAATCAGAATCCGTAAATCGAAGAACGTAAAGATCGAACAACACCAACCCCACTAAAATCCAGACGTGCTCCGGAAGGGTTAGCAGTTCCTGATCCACTAGTGGCACCAATTGTGTTGCGAATACAAGTAATAGCAAAACAAAAAGACAACACAATAGTGATAAATAAATAAATGAGCAACACCACCCACTTTATCAGAAAAATGCTACAAATGCTCTTCCATTATTAGAATGTTGCAAAAATTGCGTTCGGGTAAGCAATAAAAGACATAAGCCCATAGTGATACTAAGCAAGGTCACAAGACTTAACAATGGAGGAATATATACAGCGTACCAACATCTATGGAATGTCAAGAAACCATTGGTAAAATTTACAACGTACGCCTAAATGTACAGTATAATTTGTCTATAAAATCAAATGCAATAATAACCTAACCCAGATCTGGTTGTCATGTTTATATCATTTGGATTACTTGCCAGGGGCGGATCCAGGGGGGTGTGCACCCGGCGCCCCCCTAAAATTGGCAAAAATATGATTTTTTTGCGTAAAATCGTGATTTTTCACACGAAATACCCCAAAACTTTTCGCGCCTCCCTCCGCTCGGCGCGATTTTTTTTAAGTGCGCCCCCTAACTTGAAATCCTGGATCCGCCCCTGCTTGCTATAGGGGAATTTTAAATTATTTGGCTTTCTTTCCATTCGTTTGCATGTGAGTGTACATGATGAAGGTTATTCCAGGAGCGAATCATCGTGTGTACTAAATTAGATATATACGTTTTTATGATAAATGAGAAACGTGTCGTCTAGGAAATGTAATGGGTAGGACTTGAAACTTGAGAGTTGTGTGAGTAGGACGTTACTCTCTACGCATTATTGACATTGGATAAACGAATCAAATAAAATCAAAGTACCTTATTAAACGTCAGTTATCAAATAATCGGTCATACCTAGTTGTCCATATTGAAATAGACGAACTGTATATTTGCTAAATTCGAAGATAAATAATTGAACTTCATTATTAAGAATCAAATTGACATGTCCTAGTTAGATTGTGGAAGTTGAAATTCTATAGTTCTTTCGATTAGGGTTAATTTGATTGAACTTAGCACATTAACTGAAGGCATTCCCTATTGATAGTGTAAATACGTGCTCATCAATATACAATTAATAGATCCTAGATCATTTGACATCTGTCAATATAGTCCATTCATTAGATATACACGTATGTTTGTACAATGGACTATATTGCATTGTACAATGAAGAATGAAAATGAACCACTCCTCTGTCAAACCTCAAAATTCTAAAAAATGAATAGAGTTAGGGTTAGTGTTGTGGTGTTTCAACAATATTTCAGTCCGTGGCAGTCAGTTTTATTGGTGGGTTAATCAGAGTACTCGGAGAAAACCACCGACATGCCGCAAGTCACTAACAAACTTTATCACATCTCTCTCTCTCTCAATATCAATGTTGTAGAACATGACCTGTATGACCTGACCCTATCTTAAAAGTAAAAGATAGCATACACAATTGGTAAGTTGGTAAGTATATTGGTGGGTGAGTGAGTGAGTGAGTGAGTGATTGTCGTTTAACGCCAAATTAGCAGTTGCATTCGATGATAATGGTATCCGCTCTGTACTAGACCAACGTTTAGTTGGATTTTTATAATGTTAAGCTCTGTGGGTAGACATGTCGCTCCACCCAGTCGCATTATCGTGATTTCGAACCAATACTTTCTTTTTCTCCCTAATTCTGCGAAGAAGCTACAAATACCAATTTTATAGCTTTTACTTTTACTCGACAGGGAATTGAACTCATGGTCTACCACACTCCAGGAGAACACGGTAACCATTACTCTATTGATGTGATTCCAAATATGAAATGCAATCTGGTATTAAAACTTAGGGGGGAAAAACAAGGTGAAAAATATACTTTTTGGTGAGTCATTTAAATTGACATGCATTTTAAAATTTGAACAATGTTATTTTTACCTACATATAACAATATAATATAATGATTTATAATGGCACCCTTTTAAAATTAACTCTTGCGTAAGATTGACTTCGGTATGATAATACAATATACCGTTATATGTAGTTGGCTATACAGTGTAATAGTTGATATATTGACATTACAAAACTCAAAAGATGTTTATTTGGATAATTTATTAAAGGATTTGACAACAGAATTTGAATAGATTTGCAATCAATCAATTTGGATATGTATATCAATATTCTAAGAAATGTAGGGTTGATGCGAAGTTTACAGGATCGCGAAGTTTTAATATAATTGTGAAAGCTTAATTAACTTTCAAATTCCATTCTTTCGATTTTGAGCGTACCTGATGAAGGTTATTCCAGAAACGTGTCGTGTGCACTAAATTTGCTATCTAGTTTTTAATTTCAATTGGCGTGATAATGGGAAATATAATAACGTTCCTGCTCCTAGCAGTGATACTGAATTCGGCATATAGTCAAAGTCTTTCCAACGTAAAAAAGCTATACAATGACTTATTCTCCAAATATACTAAAGAAGTGATGCCAATGGCGGACCATTCCAAACCGTTAAGCGTTGGCGTAACCTTTTTTCTATCGTCCTTGAATTATTTTAAGGAAGTGGACGAAATGGTTTCTATCTTAGGTGTGTTCGGTTTAAACTGGACGGATCCCTCATTAACATGGGATCCTGCCTCTTATGGATATTTATACAGCATTGTTATTGACCCAAAGGATATGTGGACTCCGTCACTGTTTCTAATTAACAGGGTGGATACGATGGAACCTATAGGTCATAAAGTCACATTTCAAACAACGATAACCTATACAGGGGAAGTTTTTTTTTACCCTGGGAGCACACTGGAGGCAAAATGCCCGACGGATATTTCAAAATTCCCGTTTGATACTCAAGAATGTACTATAAAAATTCTTCCATGGGGTATAGAGATACCCAAACTTATTTTGAAATCTCTCACAGAGGAAGCAAAATTGGATTGGTATACTGTTAATTCTGATTGGACATTACAAGAATATTCCACAAGTGTAGTAACTACGCTTAACTACAACCTGTTCTACTTTAAAATGAAGATTAAAAGGCAAGCGTTGTATTATAGCGTCATAATAATTCTACCTACTATATTTTTTGCTTTTTTGAATCCTCTTGTGTTCATCCTACCTGCTGAATCGGGAGAACGAGTGTCACTCGCTATGACAATTTTACTATCGTACGCCATATTTCTTACGCTTGTTTCCGCCTCCATTCCAGCTTCATCAAATCCCATGTGCGTTTTACTAATTACAATGATAATTATAATTTTCATAAGTGGAATAATTACATTAGGCGCCATTGTTAGCGCAAAATATTATTATGAAGAAGATGTAACAACAATATTCGGACCATTACAACGATTTGCAAAGTGGAAATTAAAAAGGAAAAAGTCAAATGGCGGATTGTCACGTGATAAGGATAAAGAATTTATTTTGTCAGGGAAAGATGTAAGCAGTGCTATAGATTCTCTGTTTTTCTACGGGTCGTATATCGGACTCATATTGACTGGACTTGCATATTTTATTTATGTCTTAGTATAGCGCATAGAAAACAATGATATACATGTGTATTAGCATAATATAAACGGATAATCGGAAAATATTTTTCTTAGCTTTTCGTTCGTCACCCAAACCCGGACAGACAAAAAAAATCGATTCTACTCTTTTAAGTGTGAGTTCGAATCCAGCTCAGGAGAGGTGTACTTGATACAACATTATGTGATAAAGTTTATCAGTGACTTGCGACAGGTCGGTGGTTTTCTCCGTATACTCTTGTTTCTTCACAATAAAACTGACCGCCACGATATAATTGAAATATGGTTGAAAGTGGCGATACAAGCACAATAATCATTTTTATTCTTTTATGTCTCTTTTTGGTTTCATGTATATAAAATTTGCTTGCTTTTATGCCCAGAGACCCAAATCTGATGTAAAAATAATATTGGCTCTTTGTTCACAGTGATCTCAAGTATCAATTTACACATTGTTATCAAATTATCAAATGTGTTTTAATTCAAAGGTTAGGGTTATAGTATTTAACGCCACTTTTAACAATATTTCAGTTATATCGTGGCGGTCAGTTATATCAGTCGAGGAAACCGTGGTGCCTAGAGAAAACCTTCGAACTGTCGCAGGTCACTGACAAACTTTTAAATAAGGGTAATAACAAAATTACCGAACACAGAGCAATCTTCCAAAGGGAAATTCAAAACTTATAAATCAATAAAGAGACAAAATCAGTCAACAACCGGGAAACTGGAAAACCGCAATGGTCCTGACTTGGTACAGGCATTTCTAAAGAAATGGTGGATTGAATCAGATTTTACGGCGCCAACCTCTCGCTTCCATTACGGTTCAAAGGTTCCCGTTGTCACTAAAACAGCATTTACAACAATACTGGAAAAAAACAGGCAAAATAGCAGTCAAACAGTACCAAACTCAGTATCTAAAATATCTCGTGAACCATCACCATCAACTATGAGTCCTTTGAAGTATTTTAATTACGACTGTAAATGTCAAAAGCATTTTTACATCACACGTTAACAAAAAATATTTTTGACATTGTAAACCACGTATACCAAATCCTTATCTTTATACATTTTCACTATATGAAAATGTATCTTTTACTATTGTATCTGCAGAGACAGAATATATTTCGACAAGATCTTGATATCGGAATATAAATTTTTAAGAGATCGAATAAGGCGAATCTTTTATAGCCCTGGTCCAGTAGCCTGTTTTTCAGACAAAGATGACGCTTCAAGAAATCAGAATAATTGCTACTGGCTCTTGCATAACGAATCAATTGCGAGATGTAAACACCATATGCAGCAGAAGCTGGTATGTTGCTGCACATATTAGGAAAATTTATGATTTTAAAATTGAAGTCGTTTCGTTTATCCTAAATGTTAGTACTGAGTTGACCACTGTCGTCAAATTCGAGGTATAAGTCCAAAAATGATGCTGATGAAGCTGTATCTGTGGTCTCTTTAATTTCCAGCTCTGGAGGATATATCAATGGAAGAAATTCTGCAAATCTAGAATTATTGATAGATAAAACGTCATCAATATACCTGTATGTGAAATTAAAGGCTCTAGCTTCATGAATCTTCTTATCTTTAACAAGTTTTTGAAGAAACTCCGACTCATATGAGTATAAAAATAAATCGGCTAGAAGATGGGCACAATTCGTACTCATTGGTATGCCGACGACCTGCTGAAACAGTGTCCCTCCAAAGGAGACAAATATGTTATCGATGAGGAATTCCAGCATACTGATCACTTGTTCCTCGGAGTAGCATGTTTTACCTTTTTGAATTTTATTAGAAAAATATGTGGAATTGTAACCTAACACAACAAATTTTGAGCCATCGTTTCTATGATTGAAAGCTTTGTGGATTGTTTCTTTTAAGCGGGTTTTTAATTTGTCATGCGGTAGGGTGGTATATAAAGTTGAAAAATCAAAAGTTTTGATGGAGGATACTTGAGAGAAAGATCTTGATTTAAGGTTATCCAAAAGATTTTTCGAGTTTTTCAAAATCCACATGTGATTTATGCCACTACGCGAGTAAACAGTTTCACAATATTTCTGTTGCCCCTCTTTTAATTCAAATATATTTTACAACGTCAAAATCTTATTGATAGCTTGCGTAGAGTCGTTAAGAAGGGTCAGTTTTATTTGAGGGACTTGTATTTGATACGGGTGCATAACGAATTCAATGACACACATTACTTTGTTAACGAATCTTTATTATTAATTAATTGCAGAAAATAAACGTAAAGCTATTGTTTAATACAGTTTACTATCATTTTTATTTGAATTTAATATTAAAACGGCGATATAGACATCAAATCGCTACACAAAGGTTTATATAAACGTCAGAGAAAACCGAAGGGACAATCAAGAATAGACAATTGAGTGACGCAGGCAGCATAGAGCACAAAACACAGAACAAAGACAAACAAAACACCAACAACACAGTAAACCACAAAGATAAGCAACACGGACCCCCAGCCGTGGACCCCCCCCCTCCCCCGCAATGTATATGGACACTATATCCTTTCAAATATGAATCAGTGCTGATCACCGCTAAAGATGTGAGTTCGAATCCCGCTCAATTGAGGTGTACTCGATACAACTTTATGAGATCAACTTTGTTAGTGATTTGCGGCAGGTCGATGGTTTTCTCTGGGTACTGCGGTTTCCTCCACCAATAAAACTGACCACCACAATATAGCTGAAATATTGTTGAACGTGGTGTTAAGCACCATAGCCCTAACCCTAACCCTTTTAAATATGTTCACTTATATATGGTGATTAGATTTATTATCACGATAAACTGTAATTGAATCTACGATTAATCTCTCTGAGTCATGGGTATCATTACTCAATGTTAGCTGTCCTGTTTATAAACGTTTAATCATATCAAAGGTGTAATCAGTAGCCGTAGAATGAAGATTGAGCCACACTAACATCGCTAAAACATTGGTTGAACTCAGGTGTTCTGAAAGGATAAACAGTTCCTACCAAACTATTATATTTCGTTATGTTCAGCACATGTGGTTTTTCTGCTTTAATAGTATTTTCAATTAGTTGGCTTTGGTATGTTTTGATTATAAGGATATCTATCTGATGAAGGTTATTCCAAATATACGGTGTATGAACTGAATTTGTAAATTACAAAAAGGGCACACTCGACTCGCAGCCGCAAGTAATAAAGTTTACCAGTTGATTGCCCATGGTCGGTGATTTTCCCTGGGTACTCCGGCTTCTTCCACCACCAAAACTGGTCGCCATGGTAGCTGAAATATTGCTGGAATTAACAGTCAATCAATGAAATATATATATGTGTGTTATTAGAGTTCACAGTTAAAACATTTAGTCTTAATTACAAATTCTTTAATATTTGTTACAATAGTAGTATGTTGGTCCGTTGTAAATATAATCCCTGGCTTGACCCCATACAGGATCTCCTTAACTGCACATATACTACCAATAATAACAAAAATTAAACAGATAAAATTTTTTAATGAGAATGAGCTAAAAATGTATCTTGTTTCTGTCATCACGAATAACATAAACAAACGTAATTGAAACCCAAAAGGGAAATCAAGAATAGATGTCCAGACAACAAAAAACGAGTGTGAACCAAGTTGTTCGCGACGAGTAGGCAGTTCCGTTTTCTGATAAGACACCCGCCATCATACTCGTATACATGTGTATAGTCAAGTCTGGCAACAGTCTTGTAGGTGATAGAGGTAAGATGAAATTTACATAACAGGCAAAAGATCTATAAGATTATATTTAACAGTAAACATTAGGCTATGTATCTGTTGTTCTCACCATTTAAATATGGTATACATATAAATATTTGATGTTATATTCTATTTGTTATATTGACAGAATGTTCTACATCTAAGTGTTAGTTACATATAACCAATTTAGTTTAATTAGCTGTATCGATAATTTTTATCATAGAATTATCATATTTGTGTTCACAAACATTATTTGATATCTGACCATTGGACATAATAGACGTTTTTTCTAACTTTTATCCAAGTAATGCTGGTCAATTACACCTAGCTAAAAGTTAATTATGCGAGGCATACGATTGTCATTTTTTGCAGTAGTAGTTTTAATGCTCGTTACTAGAGTGTACACCCAGAGCTTGACAAACGTCAAAACATTATATAAAGATTTATTTTCTAATTATACGAAAGAAATAATGCCTATGTTGAACTATTCCAATCCACTTAATATTGAAATTACGTTCCATTTAATATCTTTAAACTATTTTAAGGAAGTGGAAGAGACGGTTTCTATTTTAGGTGTTTTTTCCCTGAAGTGGACAGATCCGTCACTGACCTGGGATCCTGCCTCATATGGAAATTTATACAGCACTATCATTGATCCAAAGGACATGTGGATTCCAGAATTATTCCTCTTAAATCGTGTGGATACAATGCAGCCAATAGGTCATGATATAACATTCCGAGCATCAATTTATTCTGACGGGAAAGTTTCCTATGTACCTGGTGGTATATTACAGGCGAAATGTCCTACGGATATTTCTAAATTTCCATTTGACACCCAAGAATGTACCTTAGAAATTATTCCATGGGGACTATATACGTCACATCTGACTTTCACAACTCATCACGACAAGGCACAATTGGGCTGGTTTACTCCAAATTCAGATTGGAAATTACAGGAATACTCAACGACTACTGGTATACATACGTCTTATAGTCATTTCTACATTACATTGAAATTTAAACGAGAATCACTCTATTACGCAGTAATAATTATTTTACCAACAATTTTATTAGCGCTTTTGAATCCATGTGTATTCGTATTACCAGTTGAATCTGGAGAGCGAGTGTCACTCGCTATGACAATTCTACTCTCTTACGTAATCTTTCTGACCCTCGTTACCGCATCCATACCAGTTTCATCAAATCCAATGTGTTTTCTATTAGTTATTATGATAGTAATAATTATTATCAGTGGAATAATTACATGTGGAGCAATTATAAGTACAAAATACTACTACGAAGACGATATAAGCGGCATATTCTACCTCGTGGTACGTTTTACAAGATGGAAGTTAAGAAGAAGACATATTGCTCATTATCCTGTCAAAATTGATGCTCAAAAGGAGGCCACAGTTACTGGAAAAGATGTATCTAGTGGAATAGATTTTCTATTCTTTTATGGATCTTATATTGGACTTGTATGCAGCTCATGCGCATATTTTCTTTCCATTTTTACTTAGACATTTCTTATTCTAACACTAATCTATCTATGTACATTATTTACCAAAATTGTTCATGCATGGCGGCATCCACTTTTGATCAAATAAGAAAAACAAAAATGCTTCTAATAAGGAAAACGTATATATCAAAGGTAGTGCCCACGACACGTACCTGGAATTACCTTCATCAGGTACGCTCAAAATTGGAAGATTGCAGAGTCAAATAATTTACTGGTGTGAGAGCAATAAATCCAAAGGGCATAAACTAGGTAGCCAAAATCTGCAACGGTCACCTATGACTGAGGGAGGAAATCCTTAGTTTTATTACTAATTACATTATTTAGGATCTGTAAATTTCAGTAATGAATAAATCTAATATACAATGTCAATTAATAAATGTATATCATTATACCTGACTGTATGGATGTCTTCTCTTGGATAAATAATAATCGCATTGGATTGGAAAATTATTGATACGTTCAATAAGAACATTTTCCCTGGATTGGGAGACTGATACCTTGACAACCCCTGTTTGGTTTCATCAGAGGTGTGACAATAGTATTATCAACCTCAACAATATACAATTATGGCCTTCTTAGGAGGTGGACATCCAGAATTGTCAACTTGTGAGGGTTGTTTTCCCGAGGGCTTTAGCCCGAGTGAAAACAACACTCACAAGTTGACAATTCTGGATCCATCGACTAAGATGGCCATAATCGTTTTATTAACCGAACAACGGACAAACATTGATACCTTTATGACAACAGTCTAGAATTGACAATAGACAAAAGGTGTTTGGAGGTTTGGGTGGTCGAAGCTTTTCCAATGTCATTTATTTTCAAATATATTTTCTCTGGTATTGTTTGTTATCTTAAAAAAATATTTCTGTAGTAAGGCTAAATGCGAGGTTCAGTTACTGAAAGTTACAGCTCGTAAGCATTATTCACTTATATGGTGTGCCAAGGGTCCGTTGTTGAACTTGTGATTAAGCTAATCATATTAACAATAATTACATGATTCATACCTAATCACATAATTAGCTAATTCAAATATTAAATATCATTAGTTAATACATTGATCAAAAAAGAGTTCAACAACAAAATTTAATCATTGCATTAGCTAATTATGTGATTAGGAATGAATCATGTAATTATGGCTAATCATATGATTAGCTTAATCACAAGTTCAACAACGGTGTTTGTACAACTAAATATCATTAATAGAAATATTCTAGCATAAAGGATACGTTTCTTCCTGCAAAGAGAAAACATGTGTATCTCTGATGTTTACTACAACTTTGTCACACTCTGAATGAGTTAGTGAGTTTTCAGTTATACAATGTACCACGACGAGAACAAGCTATTCCTTTAATTAGTTGGTGACGATATCTGTTTTGTACGAGACCAGCACGCCTAATTTTTAAAATTTAAAGTACCAGCTGGCTGAAGCTACTTTTCATGTGTAAGACTTGTCGATTCACTGGAACACGCCATCTTCAATTCAACTAAGGAACAGTCACCTCGACCAGATTCCACTATAAAATCTGAGGAACAAACACGTTATGATTTCCATATTATGTTCTACTTCACATGTTCACCCGAACATAAACCATTTCTTTTCTTTACTGGGATAAATAATGAAGCCACAAATACATGTCCCAGTCAGGTAGACTTTCTACCACATAGAACCACGTGCGTATTCCTATGCCGACAGATGGAATTATTGAAGCCTATTTCGATAAGAAATGTATTTGATCAGTTATTTCTGTTCAGTATACGCTTGTGATAAAGTTTATGGAACTCAAGTCTCAAACATATCGAAATAGGCTTCCTATTGGTTTTCTGGATCACGAGAGGCTCACGAAATCTAGAGGATACGTTGACTACCAGCTGATATTAGACTTGAGGGGTTTGAATAATTGGGAATATCTTTGTTCTAAGACCGCACTCCACAGAAATATTTAAAAAAAACATTGATTTTCATATGTTTTCGTTGTGTTATATCTTATTAGAAGGGATGAAGAAAATACGGCTTAAGTCTGATGTATGGGATATGAGTTTGTAGTAACTCACTGCTTATGTATAATATCAGTTTGTAGTCAATATATTTTCATTTGTGTATCTGAATAATTTATCAGACGAACAAAATTCCGAGATTTTTAGAAGTTTTCGAAAGTTTATATTCAGAAGCAAAATATTTAAACCTTAAATTATTTTTCCAAATTCATACTCATACAAAATTCCCATACTCATGGAAGGCCCGTGTGGCTCAATGAGTTAGGTAGTTGAATTACCTAACAACTCATACAAGCTTATCACCAATACGGCGTGGGTTTGTAAATTACAAAAAAGATGCACTCGACTCGCAACCGTAAGGGATAAAGTTTACCAATTGCTTGCCCCATGGTCGGTTGTTCTCTCCGGGTACTCCGGCTTCTTCCACCACTAAAACTGATCGCCATGATATAGCTGAAATATTGCTGAAAGTGGCATTAAACACCAAAAATCATCATCATCATTATCATCACCCATACTCATGCAAGATACTAAATGATTTTTTATTGATCTGCTTCATCTTTGTTGTCTTTAAACCTTTTTCTACCGATGAGTATATACAGCCATATTTGAACAAATATGAATGGGCATGCAATTTATGAATCCGATAATCATGTGTATTTTATATTAGGGAAACAGATTTATATATACTTTTCTCTGAATCTTTTGTGATATGTATACAGTATTTATTCTGTTTAAAACTTGCGAATCCTGCTCAGTCGATGTGTACTCGATATATATCGTCCTGAATATAGTTGAAAAATTGCTCGCTGGACGTTAAACACCAATCAATCAATCAATCAATCAATCAATCAATCAATCAATCAATCAATCAATCAATCAATCAATCAATCAATCAATCAATCGATATAGTATTATGTGATAAAGTTTGTCAGTGACGTTAAACACCATATCTCTAATCCATATACTGTATTATGTATGTTTGAGAAATAAAATATTTCTTTTCAAATATTTGCCGGCATCAATTACACAATAAATGTCAAACATGTTTGCGCTTGAAGCGGAAACACTATACAAATGTAGCTGTTTCATTGTAAAAAAAAAAATTTTTATTTGTCAGAAAATGCATTAGAATAGAGGTAACTGTAATGTATTTGAATATTTGCCGGCATCAATTGTGATTTGATAGTCACAAATATCCGTTTAATGGTTCCTTTAAGGCGTCACCAGTAATCTCAATTTACGACCATCAAATCAACAATAGATGCTTGCAAATACTTTTTCAAATATATAACATATTTAAGAAGTAGAAAGATCGTTAAAATGAAACATTTTCAGTTAAAAATCGCTCCATGAATAGCATATCAATATTGAAAATGGGGTAAATAGTGAAATATTTAACCCAATTATTAAGTTTTAATAACATTAAATTAAACAAGAACAATGTCATGTTTGTTTTCTATAGTGATGATTCTCTAGCATTGACAAACGGAAATATTGTAAATATTGAACAATTTAGATGCATTTTATTTTTGCTTTTCTAAGACAAAAGAGTACTTTAATTTTATTTGGGTTATGGTTATGGCATTTAATGCAAATTTCAACAACAATAAGCTATGTCGTGTCGGCCAGTTTTATTGGTGGAGGAAACCGCAGTATTAAACTTTTTAGTGCCTTGCGATAGGTCGTTGGGTTTCTCCGGGTATTCCGGTTTCCTCCACCAATAAAGCTGAGATATTGTTGAAAGTGGCGTTAACCCGTAACCCTCATTAAATCAAGGAATATTAATTACTGAAATTTACATTTCCCAAATAATTCCATTATTATTAAAACTAGGCTTCTCCACCGTCGTCCACATGTGACTTTAGCTGATTTTGACTATTCTGATTCAACCTTTTGGTTTACTAGCTCATAAAGACTCTTTATTTATTTGGCTTTCCAATACCGGTATCTCTACTTTAACCGTACCAGACGAATGTTACTCCAGAAACACGTTGTGCTCATTGAGTTGGATATCTACGTTTTTATTCCGTCATTCATCTATTTCCAATACTATACAGGCGAGGTGTACTCGATACAACATTATGTAATAAAGTTTCTCAGTCACTTGCGACAGGTTGGTGGTTAACGTTTTCTGTGGGTACTCTGGTTTCCTCCACCAATAAAACTGACCGCCATGTTATAACTGAAATATTGTTGAGAGTGGCGTTAAACACCATAACCTTTACCCTAACCCCTGATACTATATTTCACGTATTCATTAAGAATTTGTAATTAATGTGTTTTTATTGTTTCATATGGTAAAATATTCTGTATTTATCGTAGAACAACACTGATCATAGAAAACCTTTTATTATCCCATGCGTTCAAATAAAGTCAGAATCCGGTCTAGATAGGAATAACTTCCTGTTTAAATAACATTAAAACATTAAATGGAAGTGTACTAACTGGTTTGTTATCTTTAGTCTTTGAAACGAGATGGATTATGATTTCCTCGTATACCGATAAACATATCAATGTCTATCTCGAGAATATCAATGACAGATTGGTATCAGGGAGTTGAATATGGAGTAATACATTTCAACACAATTTTATACAACTGGGGATTAATTAAAACAAAATTACTATTACCCCCGTGTGATTCCGAGGTATTAAGCTAGGACACAAGTTCGTCGGGTTGTGAAATAGGACACAAGTTCGTGGGATTGTTAAATAGGACACAGGTTCGTCGGGTTGTGAAAAAGGACACAAGTTCGCCGAGTTGCGAAATACGATTCAAATTAGGCGCGTATATGTGGTAGTATATGAAAGCAGCTGCAAAATGTCTCTCCAGTCCCCCGGGAAGGCATGTATATTGGCTGTCAGAATTTGTGGCACTATCACACCGTAGAACATTCTCAACTGCCAAATAGCAGCTCATATCCGACCAACCATACGTTACATAACATTTCCCCGACCTTATCAATGGTTAAAGGAAATATATCAATAATCATTTTGATATTGCATGTATGAAAGTACTAATTAGTCAGAAAGGATATGTATGAAAATGAACACGAGAGACTACCAAACATTACACTTGAACACAAATTAAAGTAAAGGAACAACTTGTAGTAAGAAAGGATTTGTATGTAAATGAACACGAGAGACTACCCAGCATTACACAAATTAAAGTAAAGGATCATGACTTTTATTGCTGTTCTACATTTCACAGTCACTGTAGTCTTCAACAATGAGAATAACTCATACCCTAAAATTAGAGTGAAACGTTCCCTATCCTGCGATAGTCTTTACTTCAGTCGATTCACGTTACATCTGGGCATCTTTTTACGTTCAGATGACATCTGGTGTGTAAAATGTCATTCCCAGATGCGGAGTCATTAACAAGAAGACAAAATATAGTGAACAAATCTGACATACACCGTCATAAATGTGCCCGACATCACATGAAGAAGTTAGAACACCCGTCAAAACACAAAAAACAACCGCAGGCCTCCAATCAGGTAAATAGTAAGAAACTTGGACAGTTTGTTACAGGTTGATGTGGGTTGACTACGTATCGATTGGCTGATCGTTGGTTAATGTCACGTGAGCAGTTTCTCAACTATATTGGAGGGATTGCAATTCCTGTGGAAATAGGAAAATACCTCTGTACATAATAGCATCAATGGGATATAAAGAAGTTTCATTTGTCACCCCCGGTTTTTAGTGGTGGGGTTCATGTTACTCGATCTTTCGTATTATGTGTATGGAATGTAGATCATTGTTTGTCCGTTTGCACTTTTTCTTTTGACCATTGTGTTGTCTGTTCTTCTTCGATATACGAATTATGATTACCTCTTTGATATCTTCAAGCTCTCTTCTCTCAGAAAACAAAAGGCCAACATATTTTTCTTGCATCAGCTCACCAACGTCACGTGATGTAACAATGTTAACACACGTCACGTATTGTTGAAAAATGAGCATATGAATGATTTATTACAGCTTATAAGAAGCAGCAACTGCTTACATTTCGCGAGTTCACCCCCGGTTTTCGTGGGATCGGTGTTGCTCATCTTTTTAGGTTTTTGTGTGGTCCTATTAAGTGTCTTCACGTTCTGAGTTCCGTATTGTGATGTCCGTCACGACTTTCACATAAAAACAAAGTTCGGGTCGTCTTTATCTCTAGTTCTTTGTAGGAGGGCTCATGTCTTATTGTGTATCCTATGTTGCCAGTTTCTGTAGATTGTCCATTGTTGATTGTCCCTTCGGTATTGTTTATTCGTTTATTTATATGCCATAAAATGACTTTTCCAATTGTCTTTAGTCACTATTATCATTATATCATTGACATCAATGACCAAATTGTTCATAATAAGTGTGTACCAGATCAATCAATTTAACTATTGTTAGAAGGTGTTCAAAACTAGTTTCAATTTTCATATCTGTCATTTATTTATTTGTATTCAGACAGTAAGCCATTGATCCGTATTAACTATCATTTTCTGTAGTCAGTCGGGTGGTACTATACATTACTTTTGCCAGAATAATTACACATAACAATGGTAATTTGAACTGTTTGGTTGAAGTAGTTCCCATTTAATGGAAACAAATTAACTATCGAACGATCAGACAATGTTCTCCTATTTATTAAACTCGTAGTAATTGTGTAATACAATATTTGTTCCGGCGTGAGATTTGAGTTTTGCCAGAACGCACATCCATTAAATTATTTCTGATGGAAACAATATCACCGGAACTTAATTTTGGATCACAATTATTAAGCTACTTCACAAGTTTCACAGTTGACATGATGACATAGTTCACAGAATATTCACCACAGCAAAGGACATCGCCCCGGGTGCGTTCGATCGTTCGAATGGGGATTATTTCGAAGCAAGATCTATTACACTGATATTTGCTGATATGCTATTCCGCTTAACACACAACATAAAGTAGTAAGAGCAACGAAATGTCGGTTCCTAGCCAGGTAATAAATTTGAGTGGGACGACATTGCCAACCTTTCGACTTCGAGAGTACCCGATAAGGCTTATTCCAGAAACGCGTCGTCTGCACTAAATATGATATCTATGTTTTTCTTATAGCCTGTTGACTTTTGTGATCAAGTACTAATTACCAGTAACTTATACATTTTGCATTTAATCTTTATAGCTATATCGAGGAGATCAGTTTTATTGGAGAAGAAAACCGGAGTATTCAGAGTAATCAGAAGCAGTAAAGCGAGGACGGACAGACAAGACAATGCAATGTCCAAAAGAAAAGGCACAAAAATACAATGTTCCACACAGATTATAAAAGATTTATCAACACGAACGTCACTAAGCACCGCGATCGAACTTTAGCTCTCTTGAATGGTTTTTCCCCCTGCTTCAACAACAATGTCAAAGGTATTTTTTGTCAATGTGTGACGTAACAGTGTTTTTGACATTTACTTTCGTAGTTGAAATACTTCAGGGAACTCGTGGTTGTTGATGGAGATGGTTCACGATAGATGTTCCACCCTCCTCACTGAATTTAGTACTGTTTTGACTACTATTTTACCTACTTTGTTCCAGTATTGTTATAACTGCTGTTATAGTGACAGCCGGAACCTTTGAACCGTAATGAAAGCGGCAGGTTTGGCGTCGATTCAACCCACCATTTCTTTGGAAATGTATGTACCAAGTCATGGGTCATTACGGTTTTCCCAGTTTTCCGGTTGTTGACTGATTTTGTCTGTTTATATACTTATGAGTTTTGACTTTCGCTTTGGAAGACTGTTCGGAGTTCGGTAATTTTGTTATTACCTTTATTCACTGGAGACAACCGCCGTGTTACTCATCCTTAAAATCCAATGACAAGTCATATTAGGTGATGAGAAGTCATGGCCGATTAAAGAAGGCCGGGATTGTCATTATGACAAACAGAACAGATCGTTATAATGAAGTTCACAACAAAAAAGTTGCATATTCTAAATTCGAGAAATGAAAAACATAAATACCACACTATCAGAAGAGTTCTAAAATCCTAAAATCTAATAGGAATATCATAGAAATATAAGCAAAATTGAAAACCTTAATACTCATATACATGACCGCTCACTCTCCTGGATTGTTACAGTCACATCGATTAATTAGTGTAAAGCTAAAGTTAGATAGTCTTAGGCGAATTTGAGCGTACATGTACATGTAGGTATATAAATATTTTGTTATCGTTCTTCAATGCTTGTTATTCGTAGAAATGTGTTTTTTTCTCAGCTGCTAAGCTCTATCATAATCAGGAAAACGAAATGTGCAACTTTTCCAGAGCACCCCCCGTTTTAATGGGGTTCGTGTTGCTAAATCTTTAGTTTTCTGTATAATGTTCTGTAGATCATCATGTATTTGTCCTTGCGTCCCTTTTCATTTGGGCATTGTATTGTCTGTCCTTCGATTTACGGCTTCGGATTCCCACTTTGGTGTCTTCAAACTTGTCTTGGTATCGTCAGCACAGACATGGTTTATTAGATTATATCTATATTTGAAATTTACGGTTGACAAGTGATGTAATTATTATTAAAACTAAGGTTCTCATCCCTCAGACATAGGTAAACGTGGAAGATTTTGTCTCTCCTGTATATGACCTATGATGTACAAATTTACTCTCAAAAGACTTTCAAATGATCTATCTTCCCAATCATTTGACTGTGATGAAGATTATTCCAGAAACGCGTCGAGCCCATTTATTTAGATATCTAAATTTGTATACTTATGAGCTTGGTAATTAATGTAATAATATGTAATATCTTACCTCCTACATCAATATAATAAAATGATTGGTTTAGCGTGAACACGTGGACGCCCTGTATAACTCTTGCATGTTTTGATTCATTGAAACATTCGAACATACAGGGTTATTAAATTAGAGTTACTTCCCTTTAAATTCATACAGGGTTAGTAAATTAGAGTTATTTCCCAGGGTTTTGAAAACAGTTTATTGTTTTTGTGAAAATTTTGACTGTTCTTGCTGAACATTATGTGATATTTTTCTGTGATATAAAATATCGAAAGTTTGTATTTTTCAATTATTTTATGAATTCTTGAGTATAGACTCATAAAAGTAAGAAAAAACTCAGAACTTCAAATCCAAAGGGTAGTCGGTAAGATATACGTTACACAATGTAACACACTTCGTCTCGCCCCATATGGAATTTACTGACCCCGTATATAACGTATTAGGTAACTAACACACCGTGTAACTAATATTACATTGTATTAATTTTAACTCTCTCACTCTGTAACCCAAGGGGCCCGGGTGGATCAATGAGGTCGTTGGATCTAGCAACTCATGCAAGCCTATCACTATACGGCGTGGGCTCGCGCCCAGCTTTGTAAATTACAAAAAGGGTGCACTCGACTCGCAACCGCAAGTGATAAAGATTGCCAGTTGCTAGCCCAGGGTCGGTGGTTCTCTTCGGGTACTCCGGCTTCCTCCACCACTAAAACTGGTCGCCATGATATAGCTGAAATATTGCTGAAAGTGGCGTTAAACACCATAAGTCAAATTCAAATTCACTCTGTAAACTTCGTAACATTAGTTTAGAGTATAGAGTTATCATTATCAGACGTATATATTTATTTTAAATTGTCATGATTGACCAAATGTTTCAAATTTCTATTTTTATGCGATATTATTAAGAAAGATTAGTGAATAAAGTAGCATGTAATGATCATGAACATACATATCTCATTAAAGGGACCGTCTACTTAATGCTCTTATATGACAAAATGAATTAAAATGAACGATCCATTCTCACCTACAATAGGATCCAATCTTTATTATGACTATTTAGTTAAAATGTTCGTTCAGCTGTAAACATGTGAATATTTATTTGTTTAAATGAACTCTTCCAATCCACAAGACTGAAATACGTTTTCAAAATTAATTTTGTAAAATAGTCATGGAGTCGTCGCTTATTCGCTTTATAGATAAAATATTCCAAGTGTATTTAAGGGTCAATTACTGATAACTTTGAGTGATTGTATCGACTAAGTATGACATTATAATTATAATTGTTGTTTTTTCTGCTCACATCTTCCTGCATCAATGGAGATTCAATATGGTTGGATGTTAAATTTGTGTCTTTGATAATATATTTCCACATGGTTCAAATCGTATATTACGATATGCTATGATAGCTTAACCTAAGCGTAACGACAGTCAATATGGCTGGATGTTAGATTTGTGCATGTCTTTGATTATATATATATATTTCAACAATGGTTCGTATCGTATGTTATGACATTCTATGACAGCTTAACATTAACATAGCGACATTCAATATGGCACACAGGAAGCTAACAGCACTGCTCCTTCTTGTGGGAATATTAGCTACAGTGTACTCGCAGAACTTGACATATGTCAAAGCTCTCTATAAAGACTTATTTTCTGATTATACACAGGCAATACTGCCAATGGCGGATCATTCAAAGCCTCTTAATATTGGGATAAACTTCTATTTGGCATCTTTGAACTATTTTAAGGAAGTGGAAGAAATGGTTTCTATATTAGGAGTGTTTAGTCTAAACTGGACGGATCCGTCATTAACATGGAATCCAGCCTCGTATGGGTATTTATACAACACTGTCATTGACCCAAAAGACATGTGGCTTCCGTCATTATTTCTCATAAATCGTGTGGATACAATGAAGCCAATAGGTCATGAAATAACGTTTCTAACGTCACTTATTTACAATGGAATGGTTTACTACACACCTGGTGGCATATTACAAGCAAAATGTCCGACGGATATTTCTAAATTTCCATTTGACACCCAAGAATGTATCTTAGAAATTCTGCCATGGGGTGTAGGGACTACACATCTGACTTTAACATCTCTATCTGACAAAGCGCATTTGGACTGGTTTACTCCTAATTCGGACTGGACGTTAACGGAATATTCCACAAGTGTAGGAATACGGTCAGGTTATAATCTGTTCTTCTTTAAGATGAGGATTAAGCGTGAACCATTGTATTATACTGTAGTCATTATTTTACCAACACTTTTGTTTGCAGTGTTGAATCCATTGGTGTTCGTCTTACCAGTGGCTTCGGGAGAACGAGTGTCACTCGCTATGACAATACTATTAGCATACGCAATATTCTTGACACTAGTTTCGGCATCCATACCAACCTCATCAAATCCAATGTGTTTCTTATTAGTCATCATGATTGTAATAATTGCAATAAGTGGAATTATTACTTGTGGAGCAATTATCAGTGCTAAATACTACTATATTGAAGACATTGACGATGTATGGTCCCTTTTAGTACGTTTTACAAGATGGCGGGTAAAGAGGAAAAAGAACTCTGTGTTCCCTGTAAACGATAAACAAGAAATAACCGTTATTGGTAAAGATGTAGCCCATGCAGTAGATTTTTTATTTTTCTATGGTTCTACTATTGCACTAATGATCTGTGCAATTTCATATTTTGTTTCTGTGTTTGTATAGACAAGGATTTGAATCTTTGTATCGCAATGAAAGTACAAGTATGTCTTCTTTTTTCTTAATTGAAGCCAATATGTACAGCTGTTATTGTTTTACCTTTAGCGGGGTGGCTTTTTGTTCAGGGTTTTTTTTCTGAAAAAAAATATTCTGTCGCCAAATTTCATAGAAAATAGATAATCTGACCAATGCAGGCGGGATAAAAGTGGGGTTAAGTTATAGGTGCCCAGTGTTGTCTTCAACACTATTTTCAGTAAGACAAGCTTGAAGAAAACAAAAAGGGTAATGGGAAGTCGTAATAATAAGACGTACATTCAAAGCAATGATCAAAAAGAAGAAGATAAACAATGGTCGACAAAATACCAAGCTACAATAAAAGCTAGGTGGGTATATAGTGTCGGTCAGTTTTATTGATGTAGGAAACCGAAGTATCCATAGAAACCTAAAGACATGCCACAGGTTACTGACAAACCTTATCACATCAAATTTGTATCAACCATACCTTCCCAAGGACTGGAAGCGATTTCACAAGATTAGCAGTGACTGGTGCGGATTGTACACATGTAGGTAATCAAATGAAAGAAAAAAATACCACATTGTCGGAACATTTCCAAAACCCAATAGAAAAAATCATAGAAACAAAATCGATACCCCTAGAGACACAAATTACATGACCGCCCACTTTCCTGGCTTTGTACAGACACTTTAACAAAGTGTGGCAGGATTAAACTAGATTTATTGACTCAAACCTCCCCTCTTAGCGCAATGATGTGGTCATGCAAGTGTTTTCCATTTTGATTAAAATTCCAACCCTCCCCTATAGCCAGGAGTACAGCGTTATTATGAATAACGTTATAATCTTGAACATTATACATAATATATGTAATCTTCGTGACACAGACGTGTCGTGGACTTCAATTTTGTTATATTAACTCAGGGGAACTTTTGATTGAAGACACGATAAAAAAAATACAATCAAAGTTACTTTTCACTTTATCTTTTTCAAGAATCACAAAAGCACAGGGCAGACAACAACTATCTAATATCCTAAAAATATTGTTGTGTAATCTGTGTAAATCTATATACAGTTAAAGACCGATTGTGAGGGAAGTAGCAAGTTTATTGTCCCCCGAAACACAAACTATTTCCCGACGCGAAGCGGAGGTAAATAGTTTGTGTTGAGGGGGACAATAAACTTGCTACTTCCCGAAATAACCGGTTTTTAACTGTTTTATTATACTTTAACAATTGAAGAACAACAATAAAAAGGCTTTTTTTTTCTCTGTGATATGATTATTTCTAGGTTATTAAATTCATACTGATGAAGAACAGCAAAATAAGGCATATTACCTCAATATTGTGTTTATAGTTGCGTCACTTCAGATTTTTATCACTTAGCACTAATTAAAGTGTAATGAAATAAACAACAAATATATGTTTTATTAGTAATATTATACAAATTTAACAACCATAACAACTGAAACTTTCAATAATTTCAATAATCAAATGAAAGGATTTAAAAAAAATCCCGGGAAATATGAACGTGCAAAATTGCGGATAGGGAAATAGTCTCCGGGAAATAGTTCACTTCCGGGGAAATAGTCTTTTAGGGGAAATTAGCAAATCTATGACTGTTAATTTATATAGTATAAATCACTGTAAAAGTATAATAACTAGTTTTATTAAACATGCTAGACCGCAACCACGACGTCTGGAGGAAATAAACGTTAGGGAATACCGAAGGGGGAATAAAAACCACCGAACTGTCGCAAGTCACTAACAAACTTTATCACATAATGTTATATCGAATACACCTCGCCTGAGCGGGATTCGAACTTGCAACGTTATTGGTGATAGGAAGTGTGTTGGACACAACTATGCGCAAAACAAGTAATTGAGGTATTATATTTCGGTCGCCGTGTGCTGTTCTTAGACACTCATCTTGTTATATCATTTATGACAATCATCCTAATTTTTAACGTCAATTAAGGAGATATTGATTTTCAAGTGATTTGTACGTCATGGTAAATGTTGTTTATTATTGCGCAAGTTTGTAAATTACTGTTAATCACGCTATCTTTTGTTCATTTGCAAAACTAGTGCTGTAAATCAGAGCTTAATTCATAAAATTGATTAATTTGAATTGATGTTTGTTTTAGCTAACAGTATTAATATTTGCCCAGGAATCTAATATGATATAAGTCATTTTAATTTACGGTACCAGGCTGTAACATGGGTAGACTTGTATACAGATATTTTCAAAGGGTGATCTCAATAAAATTATGTGATAATTGAAATAATTATGAAAGTTAAATTTAATTAAAAAAAAAATGCTGGAATATTGAATTGCTGTTTTGTTTGTTATTGACTCTAAGCCTTTATGGTGGTTCCGCTTCAACAAAGACAATAATGAACGAGTACTCACGGGAAATAAATGTTGGAGAATACAATAAACGCCACTACTAATAAATGTAATCTTGATAACACTGATAAATACACAATACAACCCTTATAATACTATAAGTAATTGTCTTATGTACAAAGGGGAGTATTTCCAATTACATAAATGTATAAGTAATTAAAAATGCTTCATTGACTTTTTATCTTATATAAAAAAAGATATGATCATTTGTACCGAAGAACAATAATTATTATACGCAATAAATACGTTGGGGTAAATATGTGTCACATTCTATTCATTGCACTGTGATTTTGTCAGATTTTGATTTTGACACCTGCAACATCTACCTGATTTGTCAACTCTATTCTAATATGTAAATGTGTAAAACTTGACGTGCGTCTTTATATTTGCAACAGACCACCATTTATCTGACGATTTTATTAGTGTTCCCAACACCATTACAGATAAAAATAATCTTGACGATTGATTAATTGATTGATTGATTGGTGTTTAACGTCAATTTTAGCATTATAATCTTAACGATTGTGTAATGTATGGGTATATATAAAAAAAATCTGTTATGGTTACATGTACTTGAGAGGAGATTCGGCTTTATGATATTTAACGCCACTTTCAACTATATTTCAGTTATATCGTGGCTGTCAGTTTCCGACATTGGTGGAGGAAACCAGAGGACCCGGAGAAAACCACTGCATAACCTGTCGCAAGTCACTGACAAACTTTATCACATAATGTTGCATCGAGTACACGTTGCCGTGAACGGGATTCGAATTCACAACGTTAGTGGTTATAGGCACTGATTACATAGGTAGTTATAAATCCAACTACCATACAAACACGAACACGACTGTCCCAGTAAGAGGGGGATTGACCTTAGTTTTACATTTGGTTAAAATTATCATAATAATACTAATAAACCCTTTTAAATAATACAAGAGCCGATGACGGTGAAAATATAAACCCGGTATTAATATTGTTCAAATATTTTTACAATATACTAAGCTTAAAATATAATTATTAGGTGACACAAAGAACAGGTAAGGAAAACAAACAAAAACAAAAAACCATAAAAAACAATTATTAAAAGTATTTTAGGTCAAAGTCACTGAGGCATATAGGTAACCTTATAACCTTAGACGATTTTCGAAAAAAAAATATAGTTCATTATCCCAAACAGACGTTTTCAATTATTTGGCTTCCCAGTCTTTACAATCTTTTGACTATGTTCGTACATGATGAAGGTTATTCTAGTAACGAGCCGTGCTAAATAGACGTTAGAGGATACCACCATTTTGTAGGGGCAATCCAATCAGACAATCCAGAGAAACTGGCAACATAGGGTACACTAGACGAATAAATTCGGAGATGAACTCAGGTGTTCCGGAAGGGTGAAGAGTTCCTACTCCACATGTGACACCCATCAGGTTACTGTTAAACGACGCTAACATCATCCGACATGAAAATCCCGTTAAATACCAGTATACGTAAATAAATAAATGCAAATAACATAAATAAAACATGAAACCCTACAAAACAAATGGGAACACATACGAATCAAACACCGCTTTTACGCTGAAAACTTGGTATGTAGATGTAAGGTCCACCATCCTTACGATTTAAGTTGATCCTTTCGGTATCCCTTTTTCTGAGTTGTTGGTTTTTTCAGACATTCCTCTATTTTTGTGCTTTCTGGACCTGAACCTGACAATAGCACATCTGTCCGGTCTTTCCTTGTACCTTTGTTCTTCCTCGGCTGATGTGCAATATTAATATGATATTAACCTATTACAAATGTATGTCCTTTTAACCATTTTTGCATATACCACTAATCCTGATGCTAATTGGTTTTTGTCTAATGGTCTAATTACCCCCCCCACACACACACACACCACCACCACCACCGCCGATAAGCTGTAAAGGCTAATGCTGATCGTCCTAGTCAACAGTATTAGAAATTCGATAATATTTTATCATATAAGATCATATTTTTTTCAAAAGTTTATAACAAATTCATTTTCAGTCAAATTTTCTGTGAAGACTTTTACCGGACTTGACTGTATATATATATATATGAGTAACACGGTGGGTATCTTATAAGAAGCAGGAACTGCTTAGCCTTAGCGAGCACCCGAGTTCACCTCCGGGGTTTTGGTGGAGTCCGTGTTGCTCATATTTTTAATGTTTTTGTGTGTTGTCCTAATAATTATGTGTCTTTATGTTCTGAGTTCAGATGTTTGTAGGACGGCTCATGTCTTATTTACGTTATTTGTGTTTGTTTGTGTATACTGTAGTAGTGTCCAACACGTATTGTGTTGTGTTTTTGTTTTGGCTTGTTTGTTTGTCTGTGTTTAGCATTCGTTCATGCCATCCCCCCCCCCCCATTCCGAACGCATTTGTCTTTAAAGCGATCTAATAAATATCTAAGCTTTTTTTCATTTACATATAACATAGTGTGTCATTTTGCAAGTTATGTAAAACTTTCCTGTCGAGGTTTTCCATTTACAAAATGTTCAATAATTATCGACACATGTGTTTGTCTTCTAATAAACTTTGCTTACACATTTTCATATACATATTGATATGATATTATGATATACAACTATATTTGTTTAGTCTATTAGGCATAATTTCATGAGTAAATGGGACATCTGCTGATCTCGCAAGAAACATTGCATGACATGTTTTCCATTTGTATTATTTATGGGTTTCTTTTTGCAAACATTTGCTGCTCAATGAACATTAAATGGAGCAGTTTTATTTGGCAATAAATTAGACTTGTAGGGTAATGATTGGGGCTATGGTGTTTAACGCCACTTTCAACAATATTACAATTATATCGTGACCGTCAGTGTTATCCATTTGGTATCTTCGAACTCTTTTTATTGGTGGAGGAACGACCTGCCGGAAGTCACCGACATCTTTTATTGCACTACAATGTAAATTTGCGGAGTTAAGCTAGATGGACGGGTATAAATCTGCCCTCTCAGTGAAATGATGCGGCCATACAAGTATTTTTATATAATAATGTTAAAAAAACAAAAAACATGAGAAATATTTTAGGACATAACAAAACAAGTATACAGAGACAGAATTATATATTTAAGGAATATTTGAAATTGTTGAACATGTTATACGAAATAACCTGGTTTGTGTCAGTGTACGATTAATAAACCGCGAAGCAGTTAACTGGCACAAACCAGGTTATGCAAGTATAACCTGTTCAACAATTTCAATTATTCCTTATAATTTAATTTTCACAACAAATTTAATGATTCCTCGATTTTAATTACGATTATTTCATGGGACTATTTGAATTTGTCGTTAGTGAATGAATATGTTGGCGATATTACAATACCAACCCAGGTCATCAGGTATAATATTTTTTTCTCCAGACGAATCAGCCAATCAGATTGCAGCATTTACATCAAATTAAATTATTTACACGTGAATATCGGTCGCCATATCCTGACATGAAACTTTTAAATGACCATACCTAAGGTTTTCATGAAACATGCCTTGTTTATTTATCAAAATGTTAAAATAGGAGGGAAATGACCCTTTTGCTGGTTTTTCAATTTTCATAAACAAATATTGGTATTTATGAATGAAAACTATGACCCGGCGATTTCTTTTTCTTTTGAACATTGCATAAGAAAAAATCCTTTAAAAATGTTATTTTAGTCCAAATACATGTATTGAGAGACAATATATAGTAACTAAATTGTTTTTAACCTGGCATATGTCATAGTCTTTTATAGTTCTATGATTTGATTGATTGATTTTTGGTGTTAAACGCCAATTTCAGCAATATTTCAGCTATATCATGGCGAACAGTTTTAGTGGTGGAAGAAGCCGTAGTACCCGGAGAGAACCACAGACCATGGGCAAGCAACTGGTAAACTTTATCATTTGCGGCTGCGATCGAGAGCACCATTTTTTGTAATGTACAAAGCCAGGCACGAACCCACACCGTCTATGATTTGAATGAGGAATAGTACTTTGTTTTATTAATATTAGTTGATTTGTGCATGGTCGCGGTTTAAACTATTTTCTCCCATTATTACGGCGTCTTAACCCCGCTGAACCAGTGGTGGAAAAATCTGTAATCCTCTAGAGGATTAAAATGTCTCGCGCCTTTTCCCGCATTAATTTCAAATTCGTGTTCAATAATGGAAGAAACAAATTCTCCTGCAGGTGCCATTGTGGATTACGATATTTCTCCACTCTCGAGAGTTAAATTAAAAATTTTAATCACTCGCCTGACGGCTTGTGGTTTAAATATTTAATTTAACTCTCTTGAGTGGAGAAATATCGTAACCCACGGGCAACTGAAGGACAATTTATATTTCTCCCATTATTACGGCGTTTTAACCCCGCTGTAACCCACGGGCAACTGAAGGAGAATCTATATTTCTCCCATTATTACGGCGTTTTAACCCGGCTGAACCAGTGGTGGAAAAATCTGTAATCCTCTAGAGGATTAAAAAGTCATACCTTTCCCCGCATGTTGTCAAATCGGTAATTGGCTAGAAAATAAAATAAAGTTCGTGTTAAATAATGGGAGAAACAAATTCTCCTTCAGTTGCCCATGTGGGTTACGATATTTCTCCACTCTCTGACGGCTTGTGGTTAAAATTTTTAATTTTACTCTCTTGAGTGGAGAAATATCGCAACCCACGTGCACGGACAACTGAAGGAGAATCTATATTTTTACAACGATACAGGTAAATAAGTAGTGGAGAATACACTGCAACTGTAGATTCTTAAAAATTATCAACGAGACCCGTCAGGGTCGAGTTGATTATTTTTAAGAATCTACAAGTTGGAGTGTATTCTCTCACATAATACATTTCTATCTGCAACAGTGTTTTCATTTTATATTTTTACCTTTTTAATGTTCAGAAAGCTAAATAAGCCACAACTAACAAAAAATAAACAACAAAATGTTTTCGGCGTCTCGTTTATATTTATATATTTCAAGGTCTTTCAAGTGAATAGAATCGTTTATATTTAGATATTTCAAGGTCTTTCAAGTGTCCCAAATGTTCACCTGTGGTCTGTCTGATTTGTGAAGTTGNTTTTCCCGCATTAATTTCAAATTCGTGTTAAATAATGGAAGAAACAAATTTTCCTTCAGGTGCCATTGTGGATTACGATTACGATATTTCTCCACTCTCGAGAGTTAAATTAAAAATTTTAATCACTCGCCTGACGGCTTGTGGTTTAAATATTTAATTTAACTCTCTTGAGTGGAGAAATATCGTAACCCACGGGCAACTGAAGGAGAATATATATTTCTCCCATTATTACGGCGTTTTAACCCCACTGAACCAGTGGTGGAAAAATCTGTAATCCTCTAGAGGATTAAAAGGTCATGCCTTTCCCCGCATGTTGTCAAATCGGTAATTGGCTAGAAAATAAAATAAAGTTCGTGTTAAATAATGGGAGAAACAAATTATCCTTCAGTTGCCCATGTGGGTTACGATATTTCTCCACTCTCTGACGGCTTGTGGTTAAAATTTTTAATTTTACTCTCTTGAGTGGAGAAATATCGCAACCCACGTGCACAGGCAACTGAAGGAGAATCTATATTTTAACAACCATACACAGGGACGGATCCAGGATTTCAAGTTAGGGGGCGCACTTAAAATAATTGCGCCGAGCGGAGCGAGGCGCGAAAATATTTGGGGTATTTCGTGTGAAAAATCACGATTTTACGCAAAAAAAAATAATATTTTTTCCAATTTTAGGGAGGGGGCGCGCGCCGGGTGCGTCCCCCCTTGGATCCGCCCCTGATACAGGTAAATAAGTAGTAGAGAATACACTCCAACTGTAGATTCTTAAAAATATTCAACGAGACCCGTCAGGGTCGAGTTGATTATTTTTAAGAATCTACAAGTTGGAGTGTATTCTCTCACATAATACATTTCTACCTGCAACAGTGTTTTCATTTTATATTTTTACCTTTTTAATGTTCAGAAAGCTAAATAAGCCACAATTAACAAAAAATAAACAACAAAATGTTTTCGGCATCCGTGCTTTCGATTCTCGTTTATATTTAGATATTTCAAGGTCTTTCAAGTGTCCCAAATGTTCACCTGTGGTCTGTCTGATTTGTGAAGTTGCGGTCGGTTCGTTGATTGTTTTTGTATTGCGCGAATACTCGTCAGTTCTGAACATAAATTATTTCAAGACTCAAATACTTGTATCGTGTCTTGTATATATTGATCAATTGCTTTTTTTAAGCAAATTGTTGATATTTTTTTTTACCAAAGTTTACTGTCAAGAGTTAAATATACTAATTATAGAATTTATTAATGTGGTGAATTTAGCCGAGTGGTAAGATGGAAGTTTTGAAAGTCAAAGTAGACTTTAAAAAGCCCGGCAGAGGTTCGAGACAAGCAAGTCCCAAAACAAGTAAAACACGTTTTTAAGCCTAAAATTGTAAAAGGTTAAAGTTCATATATTCAAGAATCAACTGTAGATTCTTAAAAATAATCCACTGTTCGAACAATAGTGTGACGTCAGAGAAATGTATTATACGTTAGAGAAAACCGAAGGGGAAATAAAAAAAAGTAGAACACAGACAAACTGGCAACAATAGACATACAAGAGCAAGACGAAGAAAAACATAACAAAAACACAACACTGAATTGGGTTAATCTTTTAAATTACTTCTGTTAATATTGGTCTTTGTGATAGGAAGGACAAAAATACAAGGAAAATCTTACTAAAATATATGCATTAGGGATATTTTTGTTCTATTTTACATATAGGAAGGATATTATTTTGACCGTTGTACACCTTTACTAGTAATTGACACAATAGATAAAAAATTTATTTTCATTAATTGTATTTACACAATGTACTGTTATACAATTAAATCAAATACATATTGTACAATGAAATGAACATAATGTAAGTATTAGCCTACATTTATACCATTTCATGTACTTTATTCCAGAAACGAGTCGTGAGAACTAAATTAGTTACATGTATATACGTTTATTATTTAATTCATTTACAAAATGAAACAATATACAAGTGGGATTTCAAACTTTTCTCCTATACAGGGTGACGCCCCCCCCCCCCACATGCCACTCATATACTTACTCATTAATAAAACTTTTAATATTTTAGGTTTGTGAAGATGATTCAATGGATAAAAGGTTCGAATGGTGTATTTTTCAAGATGCCGGACTTAGTTCGAATAGAAAAAAAAACCAACGTTTTCCATAGAAACCTTCTTTGAGACCAAAGCCTCCTTGGACTGTGATCAACTGAATATCTGACGGCAATAGTATTCACCGGTGACCTTGCACTCCTGGGCCGTCCAGAGTGAGCGTCTCCTCTGTCCTTAGCATTTAGGTTCAAAGCTGTCTCATGTTCCCTGAATTTCTTCTGACACATATGAAGGTTTCTTTTGTCCGGATAACGACGACATTTGACATGTCTGTGAAAGCGACCGGCTTGCAGGGCAATGATGAATTTTGTCTAAAAATAGGTTTCTATGGAAAACGTTTTTTTCTCTCGAACTGTCCAAGGTAGCTCTGTTTGTTTAGGCCTGAAACCGTCATCGGTACCAAATACTTGATATAACAAAGTATCATACGAGATACCAATAACTACATTGAAACTACGAAGTCTTGTTTAGCCTTCAGCGACAAAATATAGTTTGAAAAAGCTGCTACAAATATCACTGATTTAGATGCTCCTACAGGTGGAATATTACAGTCCGCCAGGGTATCACCCACCCATTAGGGTTTGTTTCGGCACTGACACTTAATGAAAATATATTTATCATTGACCTTCACTGTTCCTATATAATGCAATTGTTACTAAACTAAGGTTTCTTGTCCCCCAGATACAAGTAACCCTAGTTAGATTTTGACTATCCTGTTTAGGCCCTTTAGTTTGTTTCCTCTCAATGACCTCTAAATTATTTGATTTTCCATTCATTTGTCTTTGAACGTACCTGATGAAGGTTAATATAGAAACGCTTCTAAGAGCATTTTTGTAACAAAGCTTTCTACTATTGTGGATTGTACCACATGACTTTCACTTATTACATCATTAAACAAGCCACGCTGTTTTGATTGATATATCCATACTACGAAAATAAAAGGATTTAATTAATCTTGCACAAAGGTTGCATTTAAAACCAATAATATTTAATCTAGTAATGGTTTACATTATTAGTTCTAAGTCTGTTTACCTTAATTATTTTTTGGCGTGTGTTTCTGTTTTTTTTTTTTTTGCGATCGTTGGTGCTAATTGACACCAATCACCGTGTGGTGAAAAAATATTATTTGAAAAATTAGGATTTCTCTTTTTTCTATAAACCACTTATTAAATTTATTTCCACTCATCGATTGTAAAGTGAGACGATTGTTTTTTTTAACAATATTACGTTATAATCAATGCAATGTCTCTAGCGTAGTTGTACAGACATACTATGTTTGTTTATTTCTGTCAGAATTCAGAGTTATTCCTATAAATTAATATTAACATTTCCTTTTAACTATTAATTACAACTATGCTACGTTGGACGCTTCGATTTTTTTTTATTAGATTACGTTATTCCCTCTGATCGGAGCTGTAACCAAATTACGTTATTCCTACTGAACGGAACTGTAACCAAATTACGTTATTCCTGCTGAACGGAACTGTAACCAAATTACGTTATTCCTGCTGAACGGAACTATTACTACATTAAGTTATTCATTCTGAACGGAACTGTTACCAAATTACGTTCTTCCTGCTGAACGGAACTGTTGCCAAATTACGTTATTCCTACTGAACGAAACTGTAAACAAATTACGTTATTCCTGCTGAACGGAACTGTTGTCCGACATATATAACAAATATAGTTTTCAATGGAATTCATACAACCGCCATTGATGTTTCTATTTATAGCATTGATTCCTTGTGTGGTACAAAGTCAAAGTCTGACCGATGCAAAAACGTTGCAAACAAATTTATTCAGTGGCTATAAGAAAGGAGTGCGACCTGCGCTAAACCAATCAGAACCACTAAATATCGGTGTATTCTTTTTTCTTTCTTCATTGAATTCCTTCAGTGAAGTAGATGAAACTTTATCACTCACCGCAGGTATAGGTCTAAATTGGACTGACGCTTCTTTGAATTGGAATCCATCATCATACGGAAATCTGTATACGACAATAATAGATTCGGTAGAAATATGGACGCCACCGATCTTTCTTGTAAATAGAGTAGATGCCTTAGAATCTATAGGAAGTGATACGAAATTTTATACCACTCTTGTTTATAGTGGACAAGTGATATATGTTCCTGGTGGAATAATGAACGCAAAATGTCCGACGGATATTTCTAAATTTCCTTTTGATACCCAAACATGCGCATTATTTATTGTTCCATGGGGTATAACTACGGAACATCTAACATTCACATCACTTTCCGATAAAACTCAGCTTGATTTTTTCACACCACATTCGGACTGGACTTTACAAGAATATTCAACAAGTGTGATCAATCTGAATGGCTACTCTACTTTTAAAGTGCACTTCACGATGAAACGTCATCCGTTGTATTTTGGTGTGATGATACTCTTGCCAACACTATTGTTTTCGTTGTTGAATCCGTTGGTTTTCTTGTTGCCCGTTGAATCAGGAGAGCGTGTTTCTCTATCCATGACAATTTTACTTTCCTACGCCATATTTCTCACACTTGTGTCCAACTCGATTCCAAAAACGTCCAACCCGATGTGTACCTTACTCATCGTTATGATTGTCATCATTGCTCTGAGTGGAGTAATTGTTATAGGGGCTATCATCACTACTAAATATTTTCATCAAGATAGTGACGTCAAAACTGGTGTATTAATGAACTACATTGCGTCACGTATTCTGAAGAAAAGAGGTAATAAGGTCGTGCCTCTTGAAGACAAAGAGGAAGCTTTAACAGGAAAAGACTTTTCTTGTGTACTTGATTATTTGTTTTTGAGTGGTACATACTTGGCAATTGCATTAACCATCTTGGGGTATTTTCTATACGTGTCAATATAAATTGAAACAAACGTATGTGGGAAACAGAGTGAGATCGCAGTTAATATTGTACTCATTCAAAAGGGACTTACATAATATTTACTCAATTTGATCTATGACAATTGGTGGAGAACCACAAAATATTATACTCATTCAACAAGGACTTACATAATATTTACTCAATTTGATCTATGACAATTGGTGGAGAACCACAAAATCTTATACTCATTCAACAAGGACTTGCGTAATATTTACTCAAGTACATCTACGACCAATGGTTGAGTACCACAAAATGCATCAGATTATTGAATGGTGATTTTGTTTTTGTGTGGTACATACTTGGCAATTGCATTAACCATCTTAGGGTATTTTTCATACTGGCAGTATGAAGTGAAACGACAAGTGAAAGGAACATGCACAACCTATCGTTCCAAATACATATGTACCAAATTCCAACAGTGACTACAGAAAGTTCTCATTCTTCCCGCACTCCATCAGGGATTGTAACTCACTTATAACAGATATTGTATCCGCCGGATCACTTACCACTTTCAAGGCGAAAGTGGCTGCCATGAAAGATTAGATGCAAACAAGTGTAAATAGTTTTTAACTGTACACAAAACGTATATACTACTGCCACCTGGCAGTATTTTATAAATTTGGAACTGCGCACGCTTTCGACATGGCATAGCAATCAACAAGTTGATGGTGGCCATTATGAGGCAGAAGCAGAAGAAACGCATGAAGGAAACAATGTTAGTTCGCAGTTAATTTTATACTGATCATTCAACAAGGACTTGCATAATATTTACTCAATTAGATCTACTACAAATGGTGGGGAACTACAAAATGTATAAGCATATTGAATGGCTATTATTGTTACGAGTAGTGCTCGGATAAAATGTGTAAATATTGATAAATATATACATTGTACATGTATGTATAAGAAAAATGTTCAGTGAGTGCTGTCAGATTATTAGATATTGTTATTTATTGATTAAAAT
>MJUT01060487.1:38849-51450 GCA_002080005.1 Gigantidas platifrons | reverse complement strand
GAAACGCATGAAGGAAACAATGTTAGTTCGCAGTTAATTTTATACTGATCATTCAACAAGGACTTGCATAATATTTACTCAATTAGATCTACTACAAATGGTGGGGAACTACAAAATGTATAAGCATATTGAATGGCTATTATTGTGACGAGTAGTGCTCGGATAAAATGTGTAAATATTGATAAATATATACATTGTACATGTATGGATAAGAAAATTGTTCAGGGAGTGCTGTCAGATTATTAGATATTGTTATTTATTGATTAAAATGTAAATATTTGTTTGTATATCAAATTCACATAAAATAAGATTCCATTTACTAGTGATTAACTTTTTTTTTAAATCATTCTTTGAAATATGAGTTTATAGTATTCCCTATATGAATTGGCATCCACCTACTTAATTTGACACGCTTTTCTTTCCATCAATTCTTTCTTTTTAAAATCAACGGGGCGATCGTTTTAATTCCCTGCAGCAATTAATACAATTATATATCAGTCTCACAAAGATAAATAGCAGAGAAAACATTAAATTGGACATTTTCGTAAATAAATATGAGTTATCGAATTTATTCATGTTTAATTTTATCTCATTAGAATTAAACATATTTTTTTTAATAAAAGGAGTCCTGTGTTATCTTCAACTTTTCATACAGCTAATTGACAGACAATAATGGAATACAATTGGTTGGTAATAATGGTTTAAACAAGATCATCATTTATCATTTAAACTACTAATAATTTCTCTAAATAATAATAAATATTTGTTTTCAGTTTTTACTCATTGGAACCTTTTATAAATCAATATGAAGGTTGAACTAGCTATACTGTACATTAGGGAATTGCCAAAATAGTTTGCCTACATGATAATATACAATTAAAGTATTTTGCAGAGGTCAAAAACGAGTTATGGACACAAGAAATCAATATTGAAACAGGCTGTAGGCAGAGGACAATGTTTGTTCATTATGTTCATTAGAACTCACTGACCAGTATAATATACAAAACATTCTAATTGTTTCATTACATAATAAGTAAGTGAAAGTGAATTAGGTGGTGGTTCTTATATATATATATACATATATGGTGTTTAATGCCACTTTCTACAATATTTCAGTTATATCGAGGCGGTCCGTTTTATTGGTGAATGAAACCGGAGTGCCAGGAGAAAACCACCGACCTGATGCAAATCACTCACAAACTTTTATCACATAATGTTGTATCGAGTACACCTCACTCGCTGATGCCATGAGTGGGATTTGAAATCGCAACTTTAATGGCAATAGGTAATTCCAACTACCATACGTTCATGACCACGGAGGCCCCTGAAGGTTATTAGGAGTCAAATTGAGTTTTACTCCACACAAGGCTGTCAGAAACAATGCTGGAGTGAAACCGAATCAATGTGAATTTTAATCAAACAATATCTAACTAGAGGCTCAGCCCACTGAGCCTGTATCGCTCACCTGACAATATAATGATACTGAAGCAAATTTCAAAAGGAGATAATCATTACCTTAAATGTTTTCTATATTTATGAATAAAAGATAATGTCTTTGGGCCAGGTGAGCTAAAAAATGATGAAAAAAGGGCAATAACTCCTAGACGGGTAATAATATTTACTTCAAAATTGCAGGGCATGTAGATCTTGACAAGCTGAACATGTTTTCAGTTTAGACTTAATATCTATTTTATAGTTTTTGAAATAAAGGACGAAAAGTATTAAAATTTTGAAAATTTGATGAAAAAAGGGCAATAACTCCAAAATGGGTAATGGGATTTACTTCAAAATTGCACGGTAGGTAGATCTTGACATACTGAATATTTTTGCAATTTAAACTTAACATCTATCTCTTATAGTTTTTGAAATATAAGACGAAAACTTAAAATTTTGAAAATTTGATGAAAAAAGGTAAATAACTCCAAAATGGGTAATGGGATTTATTTCAAAATTGCAGGGTAGGTAGATCTTGACATGCTGAACATGTTTGCAGTTTAAACTTAACATCTATCTCTTATAGTTTTTGAAATAAAGGACGAAAAGTATTAAAGTTTTAAAAATTTGATGAAAAAAGGGCAATAACTCCAGAATGGGTAATGGCATTGACTTAAAAATTGCAGTGTAGGTAGATCTTGACATGCTGCACATTTTTGCAATTTAAACTTAACATCTATCTCTTATAGTTTTTGAAATAAAGGACGAAAAATATTAAAATTTAAAAAATTTGATGAAAAAAGGGCAATAACTCCAAGATGGGTAATCAGATTTACTTCAAAATTGCAGGGTAGGTAGATCTTGCTGTGCTGATCATTTTTATCCCTTGTCAGATTTTTGATATTATTAACGGTTTTTGAGTTATTACCCAAAAACCTGCAATTTTACCATATGTTCTATTTTAGTAACAGTGACCCTGTTTGTTGGCTGAATGGAACCAAATGAAGAAATTTTATAGAGGATCTTACATAGATGCTTCCTGCCAAGTTTGGCTCCATTTGGCCAAGCAGTTTCAGAGGAGAAGATTTTTTTTAACATTAGCCAATCAGAAACAAGAATTGCCATTGGCGGCCATATGTGTTGGCGGAATGGGACGAAATGAAGAAACTTCATAGAGGACCTTATATAGATGTTTTCTGCCAAGTTTGGTTCCATTTGGCCCAGTTGTTCCAGAGGAGTAGATTAAAATATGAAAAAGTTGACGGACGGACGACAAGTGATGGCAATAGCTCACATGACCCTTTGGGTCAGGTGAGCTAAAAATTAGAGAAGCTTAGGGATTTGTATAAAGTTTCAACTACATTTTTGTAATCAGAAAGACCTGAGTTTACCCCCAAGTTTTAGTGTGGTTCGTTTAATGTTTTCTAGATAGTCGTTTGTCTTTTTGGCCATTGTGTTGTCTGTCCTTCTTTGATTTACAGATTCTGATTACCTCCCTTTGGTATCTTAGATTTACAGATTCTGATTACCCCTTTGTATCTTCAACTTGTCTTGTTTTGTTTAACTTTATTTCTATCAATTATTAATTTAGTATTAGTGTAATGGTTTATTTTTACACATTCGAATTGCATCCTTTTAAACTTTGCCAACAGTGGCGGCTTGTCTTAATTTCTGGGTCCGTCATGGCCTGCATCGTATGGTAGTTGGATTTACAACTACCTATGCAATCAGTGCCTATCACCACTAATGTTGGGGGTTTGAATCCCGCTCAGGCAAGTTGTACTTGATACAACATTACGTGATAAAGTTTGTCAGTGACTTGCGGCGGGTCAGAGAAAAGAACACAATAGAAGACAAATGGTGATGAACTGGGATCAAACGGGTATATCATTTAAATTCTTTAAAAAAATACTTCTAATAACTGTTAAATTCATTTTTATTATACAAATGTAATATCGTTGAATCGTTGTCAATAGAAAATATAAAACATTGATATGGATCAAAGACAGTCAAGACAACCACAACTTGATCAGTACAAGCTAAGTCACATTAAATAACTAAATATTTTGACTTTTCCCACATTTTTAAACATGTTACCATGGTTACATATCATAAATCATTTTCAATTAAAACAAACACAATGTACTTTGCATGATATTATTCAATTAGTATTACACAAATAACATCATCATCAACATGAATGTTATAAAAAAAAAATCACTTACAGTGTATATTACAGTAATCACTTACAGTGTATATTACAGTAATCACTTACAGTGTATATTCATATTTATTAAAACCTAAGACAATTTCAAAAATTTAAAAAAACAATGAAAATATACATTTTATATAAGTTTTGGAGGTATATATCAACTTTCAATGCAAAAAAAAACTCAAAAAAATTACCAAACTCAAAGACATTATACCTTTAACTTTATACATGTATGTTTACTTTTCCAAAATAATACAGAAAAATAAACAAATATTACAATCAGAAAATTCATTAGAAGCAAGTCATTCTTTATACTTTTTTTGATTTCATCCAAGACTGTGAATTTTTCCTATACAGATATTGTATACGGTTAGTTTATTTATCGACCAATCAAAAGTTGCTTAAATAAAAAAATAACTATCTGGATACATCAATAGTCATTTAATGTAACTCAAAGTCAGGTCTACAAATTTTTCCAAACATCATTTCATATAATTCCGTATTATCAAAAGGTATACATTTTATTTGCTGTAAAATATACAAACTAACTAAATAATTATCTACATATTGTATCATAAGTAATACTGATAAGGTTGACATTGTTTTTGAGTAATACTCTCAAAGCCTTGTAAATATTCAAAGCCCCCTATTAATATTTACAAGGCTGTGAGAGTAACATTTTTCAAGTCTGACATCAAATATTCTGTTGCATAAAGAATCAGCTTGCAGAGCACAATCAGGTATACATGTGCTTGTAAACAGTACCAAAATTATATCCCCCTGTTAACATTGGGGATAATTTTTTCAAAGAGTCCCCACAAAATGCAGCAAGTGACAGTACAAAATCTGACTAAAAAATATTCATGAAGGTTCTAAGATTCCTGAAAAAAAAAAAAAAAATTTAAGAACTGGAAAAAAATCTAAAACGAAAAAAGCTCTGTTGCATATATAAAAGATCACGATCCAAGGACACGACAACAACGATAACAATTTTCAAAGTAAAATTGATATGGCTACCCTCAAGCTTAAAGAAAAAACATAACATTGCTTTTTCACACTTTTTTAACTGATTTAATTAGAAATTTTGCACATTAACTTAATACAGTGCATACTACAGTAATACTGTATCATAAATATCAATACATGTACTGTATATGGACATGTGGACAAGTGTTTCCCATTTTCAGAGTGGTGGTCGTGATTGCATGGTAGTTGGATTTACAACTACCTATGCAATCAGTGCCTATCACCACTAAAGTGAGTTTGAACCCCGTTCATGGTGAGGTGTACTTGTACAACATTATGTGATAAAGTTTGTCAGTGACTTGCGACAGGTTGGTGGTTTTCCCAAGGTACTGTGGCTTCCTCCACCAATAAAACTGACCGCCACGATATAACTGAAATATTATTGAAAGTGTCGTTAAACACCATAAACCAATCTACTTTCAGACAACTAAAATATGGGGTTATCAGGCTGCATCAGCAAGTTGGTAAAAAACAAATCCTTCTGTGAGAAGTTGGAGATTTTTGGAAGAAATAAAGCTTGATATTAATATTTTAAAGACATTATTATTTAAAACAAAAATTTAAAAAGTAATATTCAACTATATAACCAACTAACAACAACACAAATCACTCTTTTCACAAATTAAAGCTTAATCTCAAAAACACAAACAAACAAAAGACAACCTTGGGTACTTGACAATTAAATGTCAATGTAAAACAAACAAAAAACAAATATCACATTTATCACAAATCTAACTAAAATTTGATGAAGTTTGTTGTATTTTTTTTTTTTTCATTGGTGATATACAAACATCAAACAGCATCCTGTTTGGAGTCATTTTGAACATATAACCTGCCAATCATCTTTGACTGTCAAATCATATGCATGACAGTTAAATATATTTACCAAGCAGACAACAGTTCTTGGGATGCTCTCTGTTTTGATACCAAAATGCTTAGTAGGCTCGTTACTGATTGGTTAGTTGAAAATATGAGCCCCGACGTGATCCAACACGGGAATGTCATTAGATATTAGTATAGTCAAACCTGTATTAAGAGGCCAAATATGGGAGAAAAAAAATGGCCTTATAAGACAGGTGACCTCTTAAAAGAGGTTGAATTCATATGAAGTTTTCAATGAGAGGACAAGAAATCTAGAGGCTCAGTGGGGTGAGCCTGTGTCGCTCACCTTTCATTCTGCTTTGAGGAAACTTAATACAGAACCTTTCATAGTGCTTCCCACCAAATTTCGGTTCATTTTGGCAAAGCAGTTTCAGAGAAGAAGATTTTTAGAAATCGACCAATCTAAAACAAGAATTGCCTGTGGCAGACATGTTTGTTAACGGATCAAAACGTAATGAGCAATCTCTATAGAAGACCTTCCATAGATGCTTCCTACCAAGTTTCATATCATTTAGCCAAGCAGTTTCAGAGGAAAAGCTATTTTAGAAATCGACCAATAAGAAACAATAATTGCCTATGACGGCCATGTTTGCTAACGGATCAAAACGGAATGAGTAATTCCCATAGAGGACCTTCCATAGATGATTCCTACCACGTTTCGGTCCATTTGGCCAAGCTGTTTCATAGTAGATTTTTAGAAATCGACCAATCAGAAACAAGAATTGCCTGTGGCGGCCATGTTTGTTAATGGATCGGGACGAAATGAGCAATCTTTATAGAGGACCACCCATAGATACATCCTACCAAGCTTCGATTCATTTAGCCAAACGGTTTCAGAGCAGAAGAATCAAAAAAATCAGCCAATCAGAAACAAGAATCGCCTGTGGCGGCCATGTTTGTTAACGGATCGGGACGAAATGAGCAACTTTATAGAGGGCCTTCCATAGATGCTTCCTACCAAGTTTCAGTTCATTTGGCTGAGGGGTTTTAGAGGCATATTTATCTGTAATTCAATTCATAGTATCTATATTTAAATTAGAGTTATCTCCCTTTCCACACAAAAGCTTTTTTTTAGAAAGCATACAATTATAAAAATGAATTGCCTGTGGCAGCCATGTTTGTTAATGGATCGGGATGAAATTAGCAATCTTTATAGAGGACCTTCCATAGATGCTTCCTACCAAATTTCGGTTCATTTGGCTAAGCGGTTTTAGAGGAGAAGATTTTTAAAAATAGGCCAATCAGAAACAAGAATTGCCTGTGGTGGCCATCTTTTTTAATGGATCGGGACAAAATTTGCAATCTTTATAGAGAACCTTCCATAGATGCTTCCTACCAAGTTTTCGTTCATATGGCTGAGGGGTTTCAGAGGAGAAGATTAAAATGTGAAAAGTTAACGGACGACAGACGACGGACGCCAAGTGATGGCAAAAGCTCACATTGCCTTTGGCAAGGTGAGCTAAATATGACCTTTTAATACAAGTGACTGCTTAATAGAGGTGACCGCAAGGACAGGTTTGACCAAAAAATTAAAATTAAAGGTAAGGTAAGGTTGTGGTGTTTAACACCACTTTCAACAATATTTCAGTTACATCGTGGCGGTAAGTTTATTGGTGGAGGAAATCGGAGGAGTACCCGGAGAAAACCACCGACCTGTCGCAAGTTACTGACAAACTTTATCAGATAATGGTGTAAAGAGTACATCTCACCATGATCAGAATTGTAATTCACAACGTTAGTGGTTATAGGCACAGATTGCACAGGTAGATGTATATCTAACTACAAAACGATCACGATCGTGACCATGGCAGCCCCTTCAAAATAAAACAAAAACAAAAACAACAAACATATATTCTAAGTTTACAAATATCACAGGTTTCAATCATTTCTATTATGGTGTACTACTGATTTCAGTACCGGTCCTTCATGCAACCATTTTCTAAAACTACTTTCCATAAAATAGTCCACAGATCTATCTATAGGTTTAATAATAATTGGTATACAAGCTAAACCAATGAAAGTTGTTGTCCAATGTCTAACAGGTCCGGGCCACTTCGTGGACTTTTTCAGCAGAAGACCACTATAGGCACATATTCTATTGATAGTAAATCCTGGTATGGCTACTGAAGCTAGTCCCTGCCAAATCATGGTATCTAATACTGCTATACCCACTCTTTTCTTTTTATCAACTCCCTTTTGATATGTCTTCTACAAAAAAAACAAAATTTTTTCTTCATATTGAAAAGCTATGAATAAAAACGTAGATATCAAATTTAGTGCATGCGACACGTTTCTGGAATAACCTTTATCAGGTACGCTCAAAGTGGAAAGATTGGAAAGCCAAATGATTCAAGTGTTTGGGAGCAATTAAACCAAAAGGTCTAAACAGGTTAGCCAAAGTCGTGAAAGGTCATCTATGCCTGAGGGAAGAGAACCGTAGTTTTGATAAACATTTCCTATTTTTGAACATAATGGTAGCAATTATTTTTATGAGACAAAATTAGAAGTCCATTAAAAAAGTCTTTCTGCATCAACATACATTTGTATTTTCCTATCTATTTCGCATAAAACCCCTCATTTTCATAACATTCTCCTGAAGTCATTTCTCATCAATTTCTAAGTTTGGTTCTCGAATTAAGCAGGCCCATCTAAGCGGTAATCGTAAATGTGAATTGAATCCAGGATGTTTTGAACGTCGTTGTTCACCATCTATGGAATGCAGATTGTGTTATCAAAATCAGCTACTTAATGTCCCTCAATGGAAATTAACATCAGACGCCTTAACAATTCTGGTTGAATTGAGCTCCGCGGCTTGTTGCAAATCCGTACTTTCTAAGATCAGGGGATATCATAGATCCATGACGATGGGCATGGTATTTACGTTTCCAGGGAATTATTGTATTGGGGAAGGAAACACTATAAACAAATCTATTTCTATTTCATTATAATTACTTAGGGACCGACCATTTAACTTGCAGGGGGGGGGAGGGGTTATGGGTTTTTTTTCGTTCAGAAATTGTTTTTCGGACAACACGAGAGTTAGAATATTTCTTTTTCTTGTTGCGCAAAGTGCGAAATGTTTTTCAAGACTTTAACATTAGGTTATATGACAAAAACTCTGAATCAGATTTTTTTTTTTCCTCGACCAAAATCAGAATATTTTTTTAGGAAAAAATCATAACCCCCCCCCTCCATCTTCAAGTTAAATGGTCGTTCCCTTAATGCCAGTAGTCGTTTAATCAAATTGCTCAAAAGATACGGATCAAGTATATGCTTGGAAAATCTCTTGGTTCATCGTTGTAATTATTATTATTATTATAACATATTTGTATGGTGCAATTATATAATCATAAAACTATATTTGTATGGTGCAATTATATAATCATAAAACTACTCTAACGCTTTACACTAATATATACAATCAACATTATTATAAAACATATTTACAATGGATACGAAGATAATGAAAAAATACATTATACCAGTAAAATGAGAGAGGATCAAAAACATAGAAATTTGAAAGAATAATAGTCTAAAATAATTTAATCTATCACATAAAAAACAACAACAAAAATAAATAATAACATAAGATTAAAAGACTAAAAATTTGATGGAGAAAAAAAGATTACTTACATGCGAAACGATAAATCAAAATTATAAATAGAAATAGAAATTAAAGTTTGTTTCTGCCCGCAAAAATGGATGTCTCCCCCCATCTCACAAACTGTAGCCAAAGGTAAAAAATCGATTTAGGTAACAAATAAAATTAAGCTTCAATGAATAACAAAAAAATCGAGAAAGCATCAGAGATGCAACAGCAGAGTTGCAAGTCAAAATCTTGGGCCATTTAATTTGCCTATTCACCCTGATCATAAATATATATGGTTTAGAGGTGGGGATCTCAACCATTAAAAAGTTCACTTCAGGTAGGGGGTGGGGTATGACCCCCCTTGACCTGAGCTATAAGGCATTTAATTTGCCTAGTCACCCTGATCATAAATATATATGGTTTAGGGGTGGGGATCTCAACCATTAAAAAGTTCACTTCAGGTAGGGGGTGGGGTATGACCCCGGGGCCTGAGCTATAATGCAATTAATTTGCCTAGTCATCCTGATCATAAATATATATGGTCTAGGGATGGGGATCTCAACCATTAAAAAGTTCACTTAAGGTAGGGGTGGGGTATGACCCCAGGGCCTGAGCTATAATGCATTTAAAAGTTTCTATCTTTTGTAGTTTCAGAGAAATGTGTAATTCTCAAAATATGTACTTTTTCTATAAAAAAACACGATTTTACAAGAAAAAAACAATAAGATTAATCTGAATTTCGAACTCGCTCTAAATAATAGTGTAGTAATGCTTCCTAACAAAAATTATGTTGATCGGCCAAAAACTAAGAGAGCTATCGCGTTAACGAAGATAGGCTAACATCCATACGCCCGCCCGCCAAAACATAAGCTGACTGCAACTTCGCTGTAACTCGGCTAAAAAAACTATTTTTAAACTACATATGGTGTCCTTACTACCTACCAAGTTTCATGAAATTCTGTTCAGTAGTTTCAGAGGAGTTGCACTGACAAGCTGCTTCAGAAGTATATTTCAGGAAATTTTTAAGTTCAAAGGGGCATAACTCCCACAAAATTTAGGGGTTCAAAATTCCCTGGTAATATGCACAACTACATATGGTGTCCTTACTACCTACCAAGTTTCATGAAATTCTGTTCAGTAGTTTAGGAAGACTTGCGCTGACAAACTGTGTGCCGGACAGACGGACAGGACAAAAACAATATGTCTCCCCACCAAAGTTGGGGGAGACATAAATAAAAAGTTAAAGGAAAGTGATAAAAATCTAAAAGTCTAGAAATAATTAACTCTTCACCTAAAAATAATATTATACCCTAAAAATTCAATAGGAAAAATAGATAAAAAAAAATAAACTAAAATAATTTAAATCTTTACATAACAAAATAAGATTATACCCTTAAAATTCAGCTGATTCTCACATAAAACGAATGTGACGTCCTAAAAGTTATAAATAGTCCCCATATGCCTGCCAGAACAATTGCATTTTAAGGTCCTTTTTGAAAGAATACACAGATTGAATGTTTCTTAGTGAATTTGGCAGATTGTTCCACGGTGTTGCAGCCACTGTAATTAGCAATAGTGCACTTCAATGGAAACCGATATTTTTAAACACATTAAAATAATTACGAAGTTTAATTCTGTAAAAATGATAAAGCAGCACATTATTATCATAGAAACTAACCTTCAAAGGATAGGACAATCATTTTTTTTACTTGTCCCATCAGACAACCATGATACAAGATCAACTTGTCCGATGTCAGTTTTCACTGGTACCGGACAATCGGACAAACGTTAATGTCGAGGCCTGGTATTAATTATTGAAAATAAACCTGGTTAAATGAAGTTCATCACACAACCTTATCAAATCTTAACTCATAAAGCCTACCCTAAAGTTTTAATTGTCATTTTTAAAGAAGCACTGTTAAAATCAGTTCCTTGTCCTCCCAATAACCTTGGTAAAAAAACATTTTTAAGTTTTGCCTGTACATTGTATTACCTCCCTTACATTTTATAAAGAATGTTGAAAAATAGCTCAAACACAGGTTTTATTTTTTATTGTCAAACCTTAATTATCATTTACGTACATATATGCATTCTTGTCCAAATTCGACAAAGTATATATATATATATTTAATATATAATAGATTCTCCTTCAGTTGCCTGTGGGTTACGATATTTCTCCACTCAAGAGAGTTAAATTAAAAATTTTAACCACTCGCCGTATTTCTCCACAAGAGAGTTAAATTAAAAATTCTAACCACAAGCCGTCAGGCGAATAGTTAAAATTTTTAATTTAACTCTCTTGCGTGGAGAAATATCGTAACCCATATCTGCAACTGAAGGAGAATTTGTTTCTCCCATTATTTAACACGAACTTTATTTCAAAATTTGAAATTAATGTGTTTGAAATTAATGCGGGGAAAGGCACGAGACATTTTAATCCTCTACTAAAGGATTGCAGATTTTTCCACCACTGGTTCAGCGGGGTTAAAACCCCGTAATAATGGGAGAAGGGTGTTTCCACTAACCCTACGTATACCCACCCTAATTTCTACTGTTTACCCTCAAGTTTTTATTGCCATTTTTGTACAAGCACTGTTAATGAGATTCTTGTTCTGTAAATAACTTTGGTAAAAATTGTATGAAAACAAATTCCCTCTCTACCGACCTTGGTTTTTTTTAAAGAATGTTTTGAAAAATAGCAGAAACACAGGTTTTATTATTTTTGTCCAACAAGAATATTTGTTCATTGTCATTTACATCCATATATGCATTCTTGCACAAATTAACCATCAAATCAAACTGTCAATATATAGTAAATGTTTCAATATTAACAGGCATGTTCTTTCAGGATAATTTATGCACAGACACCAGGACTGGGTTGCTCAAAACACTGGTTAATTTTGTCCATTGGTTTGGCTAACCAATGGATAAAATTGCTAACCAGTGGTACCGTATCCGGTGGACAATTTTACGCTGCTCAACCATTGGATAGTGCTGTGGTTAACTAACCAGTGGTTAAGTAGCTTAACCAGTGGATAGTATCCCATAATTCCATAGTATTCTTTGTAAAACAATGTCAGAAATCGTTTGCTCAACAACAACAAAAGACGGAGAAGTGAAAATTTCTCCAAGGCTGACTTGGTTTGCTTAGGGACCGACCATTTAACTTGCGGGGGGTATGGCTTTTTGTTTCGTTCAGAAGAGGTAGAATTTTATTTTTTTGTTGTTGCGCAAAGCACGAAAATTTTTGTCAGAATTTAACATTAGGTTATATGACAAAAACTCTGAATCAGATTATTCTTTTTTTCCTCCACCAAAATCAGAATATTTTTTTCAGCAACATTGGGTATCAGAATATTTTTTTAGAAAAAATGGTCCGTCCCTTATGTGAGCTTGTGGAGAAAACATAACCATAATTAGGTCAAAACAAACGAGTGTTATAACAAATGCAGAGAAGG
>MJUT01060487.1:27921-38451 GCA_002080005.1 Gigantidas platifrons | reverse complement strand
CCCCCCCCCTGGATCCGCCCCTGAAAGGGATAGTCTTTTTACATGTTCTCTGTACTTTCCAAGAAATTAATATGTCAGTCGTGGATATACCATCAATTTTCATTCTTCATTATTAAAAAAACACAGGTACTTTTATAAAACAAAATAATGAATGCATGTTGCATCCCTTTCTAGCCAACTATATACACCCTTTCAAATTTTGCAAATACGGGATACAGATTCACTACTTTAAGGATATTTGTTGATCCCTCTTTATTGGTTTTTGAAGTCTATATGTAGCTGCGGATTGCTATTTCTTAGCATTATATTTAGACCAATAAAAAAGTGCATAGTTAACAAGAACTATTATTTAAAGATATGTATTACTGTCGGTCCGTCTATATAGGGTACATGGTTTCAAAGAAAAAAAATTGAAGGCGTTTTTAAACGGATTTTTTAACCAGAAAGCTTGGCAATTTCTAGGCATAATCTTGTTTCGGCTAGTTTTCATTTTCTGGTGATTTACACTAATTTGTTTTAAAATCCAATTTACAATGTATTTTCTAATAAAAGTGGAATCCTAAATTAACATCACATTATTTAAACCACAGGAACACAAAAAAGTGGAGTTGGTTGCCAGTTATCTTATATGTTAACATTCCTGTTATTTATATTTGAAGACCTATATATTTCATGGAATAGGTATTGAATGGAAAAGGGGGTTAAATAACTTAAGATTACAAATTACCTGTGTGATCAAACACACCCTGTACATTTTTAGAATAGTACCCCTTCCTATTAACAAAGGCGTATTCGTAGTCTAAGTGTGGTGCCTGTATTTCTATCATGTGTGCAGTCAATTGCCCCTACAATGCCAGGAAAATGGACAATGTCATAAAACCCTGTTTTAAGTCTGTTCTTCTGAAAATCTGTAGAGGGCCATGTGATATATTGTCCAGATATATCACACAGAGCATTAGAGACATCTCTTACTGCTCTCGAGACACTTGAAATATGATATCCCATTGTATCACTGATTATTCTCATTGGACTCCCTGGTGCAAGGTAATATCTCAGGGCAAGCTTTAATTGTATGTCTACTGGTATGGCATGAGACCCAAGAGTTGGTCTGCACAATTATGGCTCTATAGATTGATTTGATTTGATTTTTGGTGTTTAACGCCATTTTCAACAATATTTCAGCTATATCATGGCGACTAGTTTTAGTGGTAGAAGAAGGTGGAGTACCCGGAGAGAACCACCGACCACGAGCAAGTAACTGGTAAACTTTATTACTTGCGGCTGCGAGTCAAGTGCATCCTTTTTTGTAATTTACAAAGCTTGTATGAGTTGTTAGGTATTCCAACTACCTAACTCACGGAGCCACCCGGGCCCTGTGTCTCTAATCTAAATCTATCCCGGAATTCTCTATCATCGAAATCCAACTCAATATGCCGATACACTCTTTCTTTTTGCTGTCGTCTTGCCATATTTAACCAATGGTTAAATATTTATCAGGCTAAATTTGAGGGGTTAACTTTATCCACCGGATAAGGCATTTTATCCAGTGGATAAAATTTGAGCAACAAAAATTAACCGGTGGTTAAATTTATCCATTGGATAACTAGATTTAACCAGTGGATAACACTAACCAACGTTTTGAGCAACCCAAGTCCAGGTCTACTACAACAAAGATTTAAGGTAGACAGACTGGAATTTTCATAGACAATGACTATCGGTCTATCACTAATTTCACACACTGTATTAAATCTTACTTGTGAGGCTTCTTGACCTTTGTGAACTGCATCAGCTGCTACGTAACTACTGGCAACAAGATACGAAAATCTAACTACATTAACATGTACCATAGACCTGAATGCTTCACCAACTTCATTTGCATATCCTGAAAAATGTCAGTTTCCACCTATTATACTTACTATTTTAAGGATAACATGATTCATATTACCAAATAGTAACATTCGTTCCTTCGTTTGTTTATCTGTTCGTTCGTTCTTGAGTGTGAGTGATTGTTGTTTAAAGTCAAATAAGCAATTTTTGAGCTATATCATAATGTGAGAACCAATTACATTTTGATGAGGTGATGGTGATGATGTTCAATTTGTACTAGACCAACACGCAGAGTTGGATTTTTTTAGTGCTAGTTAACCGAAACAGTATTACATGGGTACTGTAGGCATGTCATTCCACTTGGGACACAATATCTCCAAGCAGAGCGAAAAAAAGTGGTGACAACTAAATATTTGGCCAAATTTCAAAGTCCAAGGGCCATAACTCGGCCAAAAATCATTGGACCAGAACAAAATGTACAATTTATCTGTAACTCATCATTATAAACTCATATAACAAAAATCAAGTCAATATCTCCAAGCATAACGGAAAAAAAGTGGTGACAACTAAATATTTGGCCAAATTTCAAGGTCCAAGGGCCATTACTCGGCCAAAAATCATAGGACCAGAACGAAATGTAAACTTGATCTGTAACTTATCATTATACACCCACATACCAAATATCAAGTCCATATCTCCAAGCATAGCGAAAAAAAGTGGTGACAACTGTTTTATTTCGGAATTACGGAATTGGGTAACACATGTCTCAGCCACTTAGTGGCAAGGACATAAAAATGAAAATAAAGAAAAAGCCTAACAAGGCTGAGAATAAGTGCACATACCCTAGAAATAGAAAGAGGGAGATATAAGAGAGAAGAACGGCTATGCATTTAGCTTGCCTTAAAATAGAAGATGAACCACATTTTCTCCTAGATTGTAATTAAACCGGGAGCGTGGGTATAAATAGCTGTGGGCGGAGCAAACCTTCAGATTCTTCATTATTTTGGCCACGGTTATCTTGAGGAGGAAAAATCAATGATACACAGTTTCATAGTTACTTTTGGAGCAAAATATTTGACAGGCATGGTTACTAGTTTTCCTCCTTCCCAAACTTTTAGTCGTATTAAAAATTAATATTCTTCATCAGTCTAAAAACTACAAAAATCACTTCGAAAATTCAAATTTCTGAGGTATGTGACCTTTAGGTCACGTTGGTCATATGACATACAGTTTCATAAATATGCTGTTCATATCAACGGGAATTTTGATGATAAGCTCCGCCCTCAATTTTGTCGGTAGGCACTACCGCAAATTCCCCTATAACTTATTTAAAATAAATAATGAGAAAATTAGATTATCCATGTAAAGGGAGGTCGGGGACTCCCAAACTTTCAACTGCATGGACATTAAACAACAATTTATATTTTTTATGATAAATGAAGATATTATTATTATATCTTTTATAAACGATATAGTATTTGAAAACTTTCAAATGCGAGAAAAAATGGTTTGATACGTGGAGTCTCCCATTGTTCTCAGATGCATATTGTTTACACTGATTTAAATATATGCATTATGTTTCTTTTATTTGCAAAGCTCGGTAGGAATTCCAACACTGTACATTTGGAGTTATCTCCCATTGTGCAGTGGATGGAATTTGTGCCGAGCCCAGTAACAGTATTACTGAATCAGAATCATTTTCAATACTGTGTACTGCCTTATATTTTCTTTAAGGTGGTACCTAACACTACAGGGAGGTAACTCTATTTTATTACCGGGATCAGTGAAATGTTTTAAAAGTTCGCTTCAATTTCAAGCATTTAGCTGAGACTGATGTACAATGTTAACAAAACAGACGCTGTGCTGATAGGACCTAATGATTGTTTTACATTTTTTAGTGTCTCTAATAAATAGTATTTACTGATAATATCTAAAAAAAAATCATAACGATGGGCAGAGATAGGTGTCGCCGTGGTTACTTTATGACAAGCAAGACAAAAAACCAACGATCTTCATTTTTCAGAAAATTACCGATAAATAGTGAACGGAAAACCACATTTTTTCTAGACCCAAAATTACATGACCACAACCTCTGTATTTGTTACACATTCTTCGAACTTAGCCACAAGTCCGACGGTCCTGGCCAGTAAAATCGGCCGCAGACTTCTAAAATATCACAAGTGAGAAGACCGACGGGCTTGTGTGTCAAATCATTGGTTTCCACTGGTTGATTGATTGATGTTTAACGTCCAGCGAGCAATTTTTCAGCTATTTTCAGGACGAGAATAATTTAAACGCCACGGGACTCGAAACAAGGAAATGTGATGGGTAGGGACGGAGAATTTTGCGAGTGCAACAGGTCTCGTATGGACCACTCATGATGAGCATAATGCTCATAATGAGCTGTTACACTGGGTTCTTTAACGTGCGAAGAGGGTGGCAATCTCTCAACACGGGACCTCAGTTTTATTTACGTCTCATCCAAAGGACGGGTTGGTTGTCAATTTATACATCCCGGACAACCGACGGACACCCATTCAAGCCGAAGAAGCTCTCGGTCCCATTTCTATACCCCGGGGTTCCCGTGGGGTTGACCCCTTTTAGAGATCTAGTGCCTCTAGGATGGAGAAACCTGGTGCCTATTCTATCCCTGGCACACCCACTGGGAGGGGGTTGGTTTCCACCAGACCGACTGTCTAAAATACTGGGTTTGTTTGTATAAAAGAGCTTTTTTGATCTCCAATTTGTCCATAATTTATTTTGATTAAAACAAAAGTGAAATGCCAGATCAAAACTTTTATTGTATCATTTATCGTTGTTCCATGCTTTGATGAATTTCAAGGATATTGACAAAATTAAAGTTGCAATCTCAGAAACACTTTAATGAACGTAAAAAAATCAATATTTGAAATATATATATATATATATACAAGAATCACTCCGGACCGGACATGTAAAAATTATCGGATATCAATTTGGCGCCAAATTTAGACTTTGCGCAAAATACGATAGATGACTTGATTTAGGCGTTTGAGAAATATTGATGAAATCTTTGAAATGGACAAATATTACAAGCTTTTTCCTGATTAAGAAAAAAGATTGAAAAGATCTACTAAAATTTTTATATCTGAAATTCTCTGTGAATTTAAATAAAATACTTTGCTTTATTTACATGTATAAAAAAAATTAATTCTACAAAATGTTTACTTTAAAGCAGACTTGTTTTAACCAACAATGTTCAGAAAAATATATACAGTTAATTTGTGTTACTAAAACGATAAATGGTAAATTGATATCCCTTGGTTGAAAGCAACCACTGAAGGAAAAGCTTGATATTTTTGTGAGAGAATAGACAATTAGCTGCCAATTGGTATAATAATAAAAATGTGAAATTATTTTTGTTTTTATTCGGGCCAGTAAATTTGCATTTGGACTCCTGAATTCTACAACGTAAGAAGTCTGAATGGCTTGTGGGTCAAAAAGTTTTTCGTGAAGACTGGTTACAGAACCATGTACACATAATCTGCTTGATATTGGTTCAGAAATAACAATAGACGAAAATGATATGCATGTCAGCAATGGATGGAACGAGGGTAGACGCGTTGTGGAATTAGATGTAATGACAAGGGAGATGTACTGCTGCCGGTGTAACTTGTCATTACATTTATCCAATACAGTTGGTGAGAGGTAAAAAATGTCATTAACTACAATAAAATTGAGATTTGATTTCACAGATTTTTATACAAAATATAATAATCTCAGTGTGTACATTTTACCCCAAAATACTCTTGTCAACTAAGGTTCCAAAAAGGGAGGGGCATTTTACACTAACATGTAGCTTAGCCCAGAGTTCTATGGTACTGTGGTAGTTATAGCTTTTTCCTAAACACAAACTTGTATGTAGGAAGAAAGGAAAAAAATATCAGATGAGCTCCCCGAAAAATACAATGAAAATCTGTTTGAATAACGTATTTTTAAGAATCAAAGGGAGATTACTTTGGTGCCGTGGTAGTCACTTGTTATTCCAGTACATTCTATTATTACTTTCAACTTCACTCATTAAATGTATTATAATAGAATAAGTTACTATTCATATAAGATGGTCACATTATTAGGAGATAAAGATAGAGTTATTCAGCTATAATGCACTCATATAGACTTAAAATGGTGTTTTTTTTTTAAATAGGGGGGATGACAAAGTATATCGGTTGTCCTTTTGGTCGGTTGAAAAATCCTGAAACTTAGACAGTGTTACCTAGTATTGGTTTTCAAATTACATAAGGATTTTAGAAGGAAATGAACGACACAACTTTTAGATATAATTGTTTTCTAAAAAAAAAAATTTAGGATTTTTTTCGGGGGGGGATTTCTTGACCTAATTGACTGCCCTGCTTTTCCTAAATTGGACAGTATGACACATGTAAGTATGGAAATTATTAAATTAAATGTAATATAATGGAATCAGTTAATGTTCATATAAGATAGTCACATTATAAGGAGATAAAGATAGAGTTATTCAGCAAAATGCACTCAATGGTGTTTTTTGTAAAAAGGGGGAGGGGTGAAAAAGTTTGCCGGTTCTCTGTTTCGGTTGGTTGAAAAATTCTGAAACTTAAACAGTATTACAAATGTACCTAGATTTGTTCTTTATATTGTATGAGTTTTTTTTGAAAAATTAAACGACACATTTTTTCTGTAATTATGACTACCGGTACTTCAAATATTTTTTTGCCGTTGTATTTTATGGCATTTCTTGGTAAAATATTCTAATTTTCATCTAAAAAATTTGCTAATTAAAAAAAATATCCATAATTTTCGTGTTAATTAGCTGGAACTGGTATCACACTTTCAAAATAAGATTAACTATTTAGTAAATTATTTCTTTTACCTCCCAAAAAAGGAAAATCAAGCATTAACTAGCATTATTGTCATCTATGTCTACGGCTATACCTTCGATTTAAGGGGGGATTTAAAATGGAAGTGTGTCGAATCACTTGGTTAAAATCTTTTGATTTTTTATTATTTGTTAGGTAATATCATAATGTTTCACACACAAAAAAATCTAAAAAATTAAACGACAGGAAAATTTTGGGTCAGGTGTTGGGTACCACCTTAATATATAATATTGATTATTGTTTATTGCATTATTAACTTTATTTGATGTTTGATTGTTATGCTCATATGGGCCGATAATTCAAAAAATAAAAGTCCTAGTCTTAGTCCATGGTATAATTGGTAGTTCAATTTTAAAATTGACAGTGAAAATTTGCTGCAACAGACCACAGGGGCTTGTTATGAATCATTTTTATCCCTCGACTAACAACTCTAAATGTTTTTTTTTAGAGTTGTCAGTGGTGAGATAAAAAATAATTCTTAGGCTTGTGGAGTTGTGCAACAGCTTAATGAAATAATTAGCTGCTGAACCGTAGCCCTTATGGTCCTTGGCCAGTTTTCTGATATTTGCGGACCATAGGACTACGGATTTCACCCTATCAAAAACTTTCGAAACTGTGCAGTGAAAAAGTTGCGCCGCTTTTTTGCAAATTTTGGTCACGAGGCCTAAACTAAAATATTGTTTGTTTCCCCTTTGCGACTGACTCGCCGAAATCGCCGTGACTGAAAAATTTTTACAGCCCGTTCTGTGAATTTCTTTTGTTTAATGTTGTTGCGATTTTCCGTTTCCAGAATGTTTTCGAGTCCGATTCCGGCATTGGATTCGTATTAGGTAATACTCTTCCAGAGCGTACCGTGAGTCATCATTACTAAAAAACCTAGAGTCCTGACTGTTCCGAATATTCATAGAAGCATGGCTTCTGAGTTTGAAGCTAAATGTATGTTATGTGCAATTGTATTAACTGTTTGTAACACATGTAAACAGAGTGGGAAACCAATTCCCAAAAGAAACCCCTTAAAAGAATAAAAAAGAAATATGTTTTGTCTTGAAATTCAAATAAAAACTGTTCAGTCTTCAATCTTTTCATTGTTATGGCCCAAATACATCAGTTTCTGACAATAGATAATTTTTCCAACAAGAATATCCCACAAGGGACAGCATAAATTACATTCTATGATTACAATATTGCACAGATAATGTGACAATAAACAAATATATTGGGTGTATAGAAATCAGTTTGTCTGTCTGGCTGCAGAATCATGCTTGATAAAAAAAAAAAAATTCAGTCACCTACCTACCGACCCAGATTTTTCAGGCTAGGGTCGGAAAGGGGAAACAAACATATTTTTAAGGCTGGCCTGAAATCGTGTGCGAGAACGATCAAACATACATATTTCGCTTCGTTAGATATTTATCTACATTCTTCCATACACTACTTGCCTATTAATATTCATTTCCAGCTCGATATTAACTGAGCCTGCCTACTTCGTTATGCCATCTTGTCATTGTGGTAATATCGAGACATTTATTATGATAACGAGCTGGAAATGAATATTAATAGGTACACTGTAAGTAAGTATAGAAGAATGTAGATAAATATCTAACGAAGCGAAATATATGTTTGATCGTTCTCGCATACAATTTCATGACCAAAATTTGCAAAAAAGCAGCAAAACTTTTTCACTGCGCAGTTTTGAAAGTTTTTGATAGGGTGAAATTCGTAGCCCTATGGTCCGCAAATGTCAGAAAACTGGCCAAGGGTCATGGTTCCACAGCTATGAAATGGTTCCATGTCAACTCGTACCTTTGACAACTCGTACCCTACCAACTCGTACCCACTTTTTTACCAACTCGTACCCTACTATTTACCAACTCGTACCCTACTGTTTACCAACTCGTACCTTCACTATTTTACCCATAACTAGTGCCTTTTTTTNACGAGTTGGTAAAAATGGGGTACGAGTTGGTAGGGAACGAGTTGGTCAAGGTACGAGTTGACCTGTACCCCTATGAAATAATGTGAATACACCAATTTAAAACTTAAATATCTTTATAAAATATTAAATTACCCAAACACCGAACGACAGGAGTACATTTTTTCAATGCAGGCGTATTTACGTACTACCCGTTAACTATTGTGACTGCGCATTTCAAAGTGGTAACCAACTTTGGACTTTGGTGACGACAGATTTTTTTTCAATTTAGGGGTCGAAAGTATATTTTTATTCTGCGTTCCACGTTTTGAGTGGATTTCAACGGTCAACAACTTGTGAGATAATATCTTCAATAAATTTTAAATACTAAAAGTTTGAAACCTAAATATCTTATTGGAGTTTCACGAAACAAGTCCGTTTTTTCCTCTTCATCTTGATTCATTTTTTGATGCAGACAACACGTGTTTTTTCTACCTAAAATTTAGAGGTGTACCGAATAAATAGTAGCACAGGATAAAAGAAAATAAAAGTATCACAGTTCCGAGAATCTTGAATGTGGTTCAATTTTACAGATTATAGCAAATTATTTTTCAAAATAAATTATAGAAATAAATTTTTCACACATTTAGAGTCAGAATTCATACAATCTTAATACGAGACTGAAATATACATATCCACGATTATGTGTCGGAATAAATTTTTAAAAAATCCATCTTTTACTCACTGCTTTTCATTTTTTTTGCCTTTCGGAACCCGTTGTTATTGTAAACAAAAACAGAAACTTCTGAACTGAAGCGTCTTAAAACTTGTAATAAAGTAAGTAAAAATAAAATTAAGCTCTATATGTTCTTTGTGTAGATCTGAAGTCCTAGATGACCACTGTTAAAGGGCATGGTTTAAACACAGGAACATGCATAATACAGATACTTGTAGGTGCATTATAAATGTTTACAAATAATCGGAGACAAGTCCAATGCAATCAGCTGATTGAACGTAAACTATCGATTCTATACAAGTTACAACACTCAACCACAGGCGCTTTGTGTCGAGTCAAAAATATGCTCGCTATGTACCTAGCTTGTGTCGAGTCAAAAATATGCCCGCTATGTACCTAATATTTTAGGTACATAGCGAGCATATTTTTGACTCTACACAAGCGCCTGTGGCTCAACGGTAGTCAATACAGAAATCATGGTCTTTCATAAAGATTGTGATTTTGTATTTGTTCATTATGACATAAGTGATTTTTATGAACAAAACTTCTGAGAAAAGGATGTGATAGAATCATATACGCGAAATGTAATTGAAAATAAAATCTTTGCATTTATAATGGCAGAAAACACAGAAGAAGGATTTTATAATATGAGCGATCTAGATGAAACCTTCAAGGGATCATTATCCGACTCCGAGATAATAATACCGGTAAACCGTAAACAATCAAGATTAAAGAAAATAAAGAAAATAAACAAAATAAACAAAATCAACAGTGAAGAGGAAATAATTGTTCATACACAATTTACAGGTTTTGGAGATGATGGGAATGAACTTCGAAAACCGTGTAGTGTTAAAATAAATACTCGCCCAGAAGACACACAAAAATGGATAGAATCTTTCCGTGAAAAGATGATTGAAATTTATGACTTGGAAGAAAGACCAATACAACATGGTTATCAATTTGCGCTATACAAAAATGGAAGTAAATATGTAAGTGCTACCATTTATAACACGGGAACAATGTTAGTCCAAGGACTTGGTACATGTTTAGACTGGAAAAATAAACATTACGCAGAATTAAGAGCATTAATTGGTCAAAGAGACATTATAGCGTTAAATTCTTCTGAAACCGATTTAAAACAAATTATTTCATTGAATAAA
>MJUT01060487.1:0-24319 GCA_002080005.1 Gigantidas platifrons | reverse complement strand
TTTTTTATGACGATGTTTTATTGAACGATGTAAAATATGAAAAATTACTTGGAATTACTATTGATAATTGCTTGTCATGGTGTCAGCAAATTAATAATATTGTTTCAAAGATTTCATCAAGGCTTGGATTGATGTGTCGTTTGAGAACATACTTACCTACTGAAGGCTTAATCATGTACTATAATGGATATATTCTACCACTGTTTGATTATTGTTGTACTGTATGGGGAGAAACCACAAATTTGAATCTTGAAAAACTATGTAAACTACAAAAGCGTGCAGCAAGAATTATTCTTAATGCAAAATATGATATACCATCTCTTCAATTATTTAAAAAACTTGGTTGGCTGTCTATTCAAAATAGATTAGAATATCATAAAAGTGTTTTAATGTATAAATGTATAAATAATTCTGCTCCTGATTATTTGTGTAATCTATTTCATATGAATACAAATTCTAATGTTTATTCATTAAGATCATCTGCAAAGGGAAATTTGTTCGTTCCAAGACCAAATTCTAATTTTATGAAACGAACTTTTCACTACTCCGGAACTATTTTATGGAATTCTTTACCTCCTAATTTAAAATTAATTCAAGATATAGATCTATTCAAAAAGAAATATACAGATTATTTAATGTCAAAACAAAATAACGAATGATTATATTCATTATACCGTGGATTTATCCTTGATTATACTCAGATTGTGATATTTTGTGATATCAATATGTAAATGTATTGTTTGAAATTGTATTTGCTGTATTTGATTATTATTGTTTTGAGGGCCACAGGGAAGATTAGCTTATTGTTGCTAACTGTGTTACCCTCTTGAAATAAAGTCATTACTTACTTACTTACTTACTAAAACAGTAAAAAAAAAATCTTCTCAGACTTCACTTGACTTGAGACAGAAACTATTTTGAGCTGACCAAACTGTCTGTGTATATATATTGGGTGATCTTTTGTCAAAATTGATCTTTTATGCTAGTTATCTGATTGGAAATGGTGACCAGTTAACATTTTTTTGTATCACTTGAGGGCCACAGGGAAGATTAGCTTATTGTTGCTAACTGTGTTACCCTCTTGAAATAAAGTCATTACTTACTTACACTTCAATAATTCAGATAACCAAACTGCTCTGCACAAAATGTTTCTATAAAATCATTTTTAATACTTTACCAGTACTTAAAATTTAGTGAAAAATATTAATCAATTAAAGCTAGAGGCTCAGCACTGAGCTGAGCCTGTGTCGCTCACCTTGCATTCTGCTCTGAAGAAACTGAATACAGAACATTCCATAGCCTATAGGTGCTTCCCACAGGCCTCTACATTAACATTCTTTTCAACTTGTCCCTTCGGACATTACTAACTAAAACGAGTTGTAAGTAAAAATCATTTGGTCTTGTTTTATACTCGGCTATAAAAAAACTTCCGGTAGGGGATGGGGATGACCTTGGGCCTCAACTCTTGGGGCATTTAATTTATCTATTCACCCCGATCATAAATATATGCGATTTGGGGGAGGGGATCTCAACCATTAAAAAGTTCACCTCAGGTAGGGGGTGGGGTATGACCCCCGGGGGCCTGAGCTATAAGGCATTTAATTTGCCTAGTCACCCTGATCATAAATATATATGGTTTAGGGGTGGGGATCTCAACCATTAAAAAGTTTACCTCAGCTAGTGGGTGGGGTATGAACCCCGGGGCCTGATCTATAAGGCATTTAATTTGCCTACTCACCCTGATCATAAATATATATGGTTTAGGGGTGGGGATCTCAACCATTAAAAAATTCATTTCAGATAGGGGGTGGGGTATGACCCTTAGGGCCTGAGCTATAAGGCATTTAATTTGCCTAGTCACCCTGATCATAAATATATATGGTTTAGGGGTGGGGATCTCAACCATTAAAAAAATCACTTCAGGTAGGGGGAGGGGTATGACCCCTAGGGCCTGAGCTATAAAGCATTTAATTTGCCTAGTCACCCTGATGATAGAGGGTGGGGTAGGACCCCTAGGGCCTGAGCTATAAGGCATTTAATTTGCCTAGTCACCCTGATCATAAATATACATGTATATGGTTTAGGGGTGGGGATCTCAACCATTAAAAAGTTTACCTCAGCTAGTGGGTGGGGTATGAACCCAGGGGTCTGATCTATAAGGCATTCAATTTGCCTACTCACCCTGATCATAAATATATATGGTTTAGGGGTGGGGATCTCAACCACTAAAAAGTGCAATTCAGGTAGGGGTGGGGTATGACCCCCCGGGCCTGAGCTATAAGGCATTTAATTTGCCTAGTCACCCTGATCATAAATATATATGGTTTAGGGGTGGGGATCTCAACCATTAAAAAATTCACTTCAGGTAGGGGGTGGGGTATGACCCCTAGGGCCTGAGCTATAAGGCATTTAATTTGCCTAGTCGTCCTGATGATAAATGTATATGGTTTAGGGGTGAGGATCTCAACCATTAAAAAGTTTACCTCAGCTAGGGGGTGGGGTATGACCCCGGGGTCTGATCTATAAGGCATTTAATTTGCCTACTCACCCTGATCATAAATATATATGGTTTAGGGGTAGGGATCTCAACCATTAAAAAGTTCACTTCAGGTAGGGCGTTGGGGATGACCCCCCGGGCCTGAGCTATAAGATATTTAATTTGCCTAGTCACCCTGATCGTAAATATATATGGTTTAGGGGTGGGGATCTCAACCATTAAAAGTTCACTTCGGGTAGGGGGTGGGGTAGTTTCTGACAAGAAGATCTTTGAAAATACGACGATTCCGTGATAAGACGTTCTCCTGACTTAGAGGAAGAATTCGTACCGCCGATCACGTGACTTCATACAAAATCTAGGCATTTTTAGCAGTAGACACTGCAGGTAGAAATGAATCGAGGAAAACGATCTCAAAAGTCATCCAGCAAATATTGGTGCGTGGTTCCGGGGTGTACATCTGACTGCAGGAAGATCCCCAATCTGGAAAAATATGTAACATTTATCCCATTTCCGACAAAGTTGAAAGACCGCAGGCCATTTTGAGCAAAAGATGCCTAGATTTTAGTCACGTGGTGATGGAAGTCACATAACGGTATTATCTGAATACCAGTATTCCGGAACCTACGTATTGAGCCAATCAAAACACATTATTGGCCCTGGCCGCCATGTTGAATTCCTGATCGAAACAAAAAACATAACTTTTATAGAGGACCTCCTGATGCACATTCCTACCAAGTTTGGTTCCATTTGGCTCAGTGGTTTCTGAGGAGAAGATTGAAATGTGAAAAGCTAACGACGGACGCCAAGTGATGGCAATAGCTCACATGACCCTTTGGGTCAGGTGAGCTAAAAATGAAACCAACATGGCATATCATGAAAAGTAACTTGGAAAAATATTTAAATCAATTCAGTCTTTGCCTTAAATTTTCACCTACTTGCCCGAAAACCTAATTTAGAAAAATTGTCTATTTATTCAAACAAATTCTTTCATAATTTTCACTTGTCTGAATCTAGTTTTACATGTCCTGGGCTTTGGGCAAGTGGGTTAGTGCGAAGACTGTCCATTTTTTTTTAATGCTACAAACATGGCATATGAAAAGAAACTTTGAAACATATTGATAATTTGCTCTAAAATAATTAGTCAATACAAACACTAATATTAGGGAGGAAAATACTCTGAATGCTTGTGAGATAGAACTTTCATTATTTTTTCTTTTCTACATTAATGTCCTCCACTTTTTGGAGAACCATTATGAAGCATACTCTAGAGATTGTATCATGTTTAAACTATCAAATATCTGGTTATATGAGATAATAAATTTGCATTGACCAATTAAAAAAACATTTATTCTAATAATTTTGACTTTCAGGGATTTCTTTTTATCTGAGATTGAGAATGAATCAAGATGAACAGAATGAGCCGCATAATTGTATTGCATTTGATATAAACATTGAAGACATTCGACCAAAATCAGGCAGACCACCTCCTAGATTCAGAGAATATCAACAAAGATCCCAAGTTAATAAAATGAAATCATCAGAAGAAATATGCCAGAAACAGAAACAAGCAGATGAGAGAAGAAAGGTTTGTATGCTAGTGAAATTGTCATGTTTTGACCGAGTAACATGGCATGTGTCTTATAAGAAACAGGCCGAACTGCTTACTATTCAAGAGTTCTTTAATTTTTATTTATGGGTTATGGTGTTTAATGCCACTTTCAACACTATTTCAGTTATATTGTGGCAGTCAGTTTTATTGGTGGAGGAAACCTGAGTATCCAGAGAAAACTACTGACCTGTACCTCACAAGTCACTGGCAAACTTTATCACATAATGTTGTATTGTGTATGCATCTCGCCACGAGCGGGATTCGAACCCACAACTTTAGGGGTGATACTATATATATATAGGCAATGATTTCAGAGGTATGTATAGTTGTAAATCCACCTACATGTACCATACGATCACATTAATTTGGCTCCTGCAAAGATAACATGTAATTTGATCTATTTATATTTCTTTATATCTGTTTGGTTTTTTGTTTTAATTGCTTCAGTCCATTTTGTTTTGTTTAGCAAATAAACACTTTACATATCTATAATAAATTCACAACTTTTTTTCATACAGGCATATGAAAAGGCAAAGATTGAAAGAATAAAAGAAAGAACAGAAGAATGTACCAAGATAGATGCAAAAGTACAAAGACTTTTAGCTGCACAAGAGGGAAGGTCTAAGCCTTTGTCAACAAAAGAAGCGATTATGTCTGTTAAATCTTTAACTAAAGACTTCTCTAAAATAACAACAGGAATTAGAAATGATGCAGTATTTGTTAAAACTCTTGACAAACCTTAGATTGATATCTTAGTGACTGCCTGGACATTTTGTTGTATCTCATGGCAACCGTCATAGGTCAGGGATCAAACCAATGGAGATTCCTGCCAAAAGTGCAGGTTCATTCGACCTACTTGTTTCAGAGAACAGGATTGAAGTTTTCAGACAACGGATGCAGAGTGAATAAACAAATAACAAGAATTCAAAGATGAATTTAATAAATATACTACAGAAAAAAACACTGTTTTCTGTTAAGAAAATTAAAGTTATTTGTAATGTCAGATGTCAGTAAATAGTTATACATAATTGATTTAATTAATAATTTTGACATCCTGAACATAATTTGAATGGATTTGTATATTAGGGACCGAAAAGCTACTACGAGATACACAAAATTTTAACGCATCGAAATTTGAGACAAGAGTTACAATCTGCATCGTCTTCTCTACATAGAGATTACAATCTGCCTCCTCTCCTCCTCTTAGAGGTTATGATCTGCCTTCCCTCCTCTTTGAGAGGGGAGGCGAGTTGTAACCCTTGGCTTGCAAAGATGATACCTTCCCTTTGTCAATGAATTTAACATCATTTTAATGAATAGAGCTATTAGAAATAATTAACAGTAAAAGCCAGTGACACAGAAAAGTAAAGGAAAACTTCTTAATAGAATTTATCCATTCGGAACACTTGACATTTTGGCATTGTAAATACAATGCAGTCCCAAATAAAAATGCACTGAGAGACACCAAAAGAACATCCAAGAAAACTCAGCTTATTTTACTGCAACAAAAATTTAGGATGAAACACAAAAATTTCAGGGTGGCTCAATGAGTTCGGTCGTTGGATCTAACAACTCATACAAGCCTTAACCTATCGCCAATACGGCGTGGGTTCACACCCGGCTTTGTAAATTACAACAAAAGGCCGTTGGCCACTGGTCCCCCGATGCCAAGGTTATATGGTAAGATTAAATTTTGAAACTACTGTAAACTAGAGGTTCAGGTGAGCCTGTATCACTCACATGACTTAAATAATTATGAAAGGGGACCACCCAAGGACCATTTTGAAGTTTAAAAAAAGGGGAGTAACTCTGGTTAGATTTGTCGAAAAATCATCATTATCGAACTTGACCTAGATATTCATGAGATACACTTACATACCAAACCTAGTTTCAATCTGACTTTTTGTTCACAAGTTGTAATTTGAAAACCAAAAAATTAGCAATTTTGAAGTATAAAAAGGGATGTAACTCTGGTAAGATTTGTCGAAAATGATCGCTATCGAACTTGACCTAGATATTCATGCGATATACTTACATACCTTACCTAGTTTCAATCTGACTATTTGTTCCGAAGATATCATCTGGAAACCAATTCGGGACACACGGACGAAGTATAAAAAGGGATGTAACTCTGGTAAAATTTGTCGAAAAATTATCGCTATCGAACTTGACCTAAATATTCATGAGATACACTTACATACCAAACTTAGTTTAAATCTGACTATTTGTTCCCAAGTTATCATCTGGAAACCAAATATTTAGCAATTTTGAGGTATAAAAAGGGGCGCAACTCTAGTAAAAATAGTCGAAAAATTGTCATTATCGAACTTGACCTAGATATTCATAAGATACACTTACATGCCACACCTAGCTTCAATCTGACTTTTCATTCACAAGTTATCATCTGGAAATCAATTCGGGACACACGGACGACACCCATTTCTATAGTCCCCTTCGACGAAGCGTCGGGGTACAAAAAAGGGTGCACTCGACTCGCAGCCGCAAGTGATGAAGTTTACCAGTTCCTTGCCCAGGGTCGACTTGGTGGTTCTCTTCGGTACTCTTGCTCCCTCCACCACTAAAACTGGTCGCCATGATAATGCTGAAAGTGGCATTAAACCCCAAAATTCAAATTCAAAAATTTCTTTTAAATGAAACCACCACAGTGATATAATACATAGAGTGCTCACTGGCCTCGATGAGTATATATGGAAGATCTTGGTTTGAGCTACCAAAAAAATTAGATTTTGCATTGTAGCTGAAAAAAAAATTATGCTGATACCGACTAGAAAAAAAAATATTGCACTGGGGAATTTGAGTAGTCAATGTATTGTTTTTATGGAAAAATGTATTTCTGTTCCACATGATAGGAAAAACATTTTTTGCTTTCCTTCTCATGAGAAAGAAAAAAAATATTTTGACTGAGGAAGGTTCTGAAAAAAAATTTACAAGCACAATGAAAATTACATCAAGATTTGTTTGGTCGTCTTGCATTCGTTAGAGATTCATTTACTATTATATAAGCTGACCGCATCGGTGCATGTGGTGCTATGGTTAGCGTGCGGTAGATCGTGGGTTCGAGCCCCGATCGGGTCAAACCAAAGACTATAAAGATATGTATGCAGCATATTTATAAGGAGAAAGAGCAAAGACTGGTTGGAATCATGATAATGTGTCCGGGTGGGGAGACATGTTTATCCGCGGACTGTTGTTTCAGTGAGCACTATAAAAATCCAATTAAGCTTGTTGGTCTATTATAAAGTGGACATCATCATCATTTCATTGAAAAGAAATGTAGCTGAAAATTGCCGAGTTGGAGTTAAACGACAATCACTCTCAATAATGGCCGACCACGATACAGTACATGCTGGTATTTTCAACGGGGTTATATAAAGAGACTCAGTACAAATGCTTCGAATATATGCAAATTATATAGTAGGGATGATCAAATCAGGTGTATATGGGTATGATATATTTTATTTTTAAAGTGCAGTCTGATATATAGTTATACAATACAATATACAGCATATTCAAAATATTTGTCAACTAATATAATTATCTCAGCCAGCCTTTAAAGGCTTATGATGCACTATCTTACAATTCTATAAAATTCTGTTAATCTAATTTCTACAGATCTTATGTACAGATTTAAGGTAGCACTATACAAAGATTTTTTTCCTCCAATCTTCCATCTGAAAACAGCTGTAACTTTCTTAATATTGCATCAAAATTAACAGATGAGGTACCATTTGAAAGAAGAAAGATATATCTTTCCATTGATTATAATATTATGATTATGCAACAATTACATAATCAATTATTATGCAATTAGTTGCAAAATCTTGATGTGTGCACTTGACCAAAATTAGCTGTTTCATGTTTATTCAATGGTAAAACTTTTTACAATTTCTTAATCAACACAGCATGACCTCCAAAACCGTGTCTCAGATTTTTCCTGTGAATTTTCATTCTTCCGTTTTGTTTTGTTTTCTATGTAAGACAAGCCATAAAGACAGCTGTGGGTGACCCTGACTTACATGGCATTGTCAGCCGATCAAATCGGCCGAGTATAATCAATAATCAATTCTACGACTGTTGTAGTAATATAAATTGTCATCTTAGTAGATCTAAAAAAGCTTCAATTTTATATCAATTTTACCTGAATTTTAACTGATTTCCCCCAATAGATTTAATGCGGTTTTAAATAAGTGTGTATTTACTGCATTGCACGTGGCGTTGTAATATTTTGTATAGTAAACATGACATTGACATGCAAATGAATGAATGAAATCGACATGCTTTGTTTTTAAGTTGAAACGGAAGAAACATGGACTTGCACTCGTCCTTATTGAAGATCTGAGATTTCTTCCACTCGTGAGAGAAATGCAGCGTCTTTCCACTCGTTCCGCTACGCTCCACTCGTGAAAAGACGGCATATACCAACACCAAGCCTCTAGGGGTACCAATGCAGGAGCTAATTTCATTTAAATATTGTAGTGGAAAAATCCCAAAAGTTGTAAATTTCCTCTTGGTACCCCATTTTATTGAATAAAGTCACAAATGTGCCATGGGAACACTTCAGGATTGACATTGAATCATAAATCAACAATGATTTGACCAGAAAGATAGAATGTCTTCACACAAACTCTAAATATAGCTGGAAAATGCACACCCTGTGCAGTAAACACATGAAATTGGGGGAGAAGTTACATCACTCTGACCTAGCTTGAGGTTAACTGCCTACTGATAAGGTCAAAACTCCACCTCCACTTACCAGACTGAACCACTAACTATAACAGGAATCACCTAGAACCTTAGTTTGCTCATTATGTGTATTCTTCCCTTTTAGTAGGATTTTACTAAATGAAAATTATACATTAGATATTTTGAAATAAATTCCATTGCAAATAACTAATTTATTTCTTTTGGTATTGATGAAAAGTTAGCTACATCCATGCCCCCCCCCCCACTTCATTTAATGGAATCACCTCTTATCTCAAGTATTACTGGCCAGTGGTCATACAACTATCAAATTATCCAATAGATAAACAATTAAGGACTGCCCACTTGTTTTTATCATCTCTGATTCAAGCAATGTGTTTGTTTACAAAATTAATTAAAAGTTGATGCTCATTAATGGTACATCATATCTGAATTATTTTTTCACCTGTGTATCAAGAATATTATAATAAAATAAAAATTGATTAAAAAAAATGTTGATGAAAAAATATCAATTTTTGTATAGTGCTACCTTAATGAGGCGGCTTTGTACTTGTAATACTATAAGACATGTTATGTAAAAATTAATAATAAAGAATCAAATAGACACTGTCTTGTTGTTACAATTTTGATACTTTGGAATAATATTTTTTGAGTTATCTCCCTTTTAACATGTATAATCATTATAATCTTGAAAATGAAATTTAAATCTGGTCTTTTAAAAAAATAAATTTGAAGAGATATTGTGAACCTGATAAGATACAAAAAGTTACAAGTAATCTGTACATTTATAACATTTATTATATACTATTTACCCAATGTATTTACCACATTTAATGAAACACTAAACTCACTTTTCCAAATCATTTGTTCATTTCACCCATAAAATATTGTAGGTTCTGTTATGTATACTATAAATGTAATGTAATATGGAGCAACTGTAACTTGTGATACTTTGAGCATTTTATCATCCAACTATGAAATAAAATTAGTAACACTTTTTCTTCGTGAAAACATAATTCAAAGTTGAAATGAAATAGAAAAAAATATGATTTTAGGTCGTATATGTTAAATCAAGGTTTATTTTTAACAAATTCCATATCATTTTAACATAAATTACAAATTACTTCTAATATTTATCCCCGTTGACATTATTTATTTCACAAAACTAAAGGTGTGCAAACGTCAAAGGGAGACAATTTTGCGGGAAAATTACATAATCCAACGTTAACCCCCAATTTGAGAAGGTCACAACATTCTAAATTATCACAACATTTTAAAATAATAGTTTGTCACTGTACAACCTATTTCTTACCTGTATGGATTTATTTTTCTTATAGTGTGTTTCATAAATAGTGTCTGTTTTATGTTAAAAATGATTTACTTCAATATTTTGAATTAAAGAAAATAAACAACGTAATGAAGATTATTTCAAATTGAAAAAAAAATTGTTTTATGATTTTTTTTTCTTTTTAATATTTAAAAGAAAAAAGCAATTTTGTTATTTTGAATTAATGAACAAAATGCTATATTAAAGATTATCTATTTTTTTTAATCAGTTTAAATACAGGGAATTTAGTGTGAGCTGTTTTCTGCTTTAATCAGAAACTTAACCACATTAAAAATAAAGTGTTCTTTGAAAGCATAACTATTTTTTGAATAATTAATACAGGGTTTTGTTTTCACTTGGTTTAGGCTTGGATGCTAAGGCTAATCAAAACAAGGACACCAAAGCAATGCTCACTTCAATCATGAAATTGATTAAAAAAATAACAACACATTATGTATTATCTTTTGCATGATTAAACAGGGTTTTATTCTTACTTTGTTAATTAGTAATTATTAAGGATTGAGATGCTAAGGCTAAGCAAAACAAGGAAATCAAAGCAATGCTTATTTCAATCATGAAATTGATTAAAAAAATAACAACACATTATTAGTAATTATTAAGGCTTGGAATGCTATATGTAAGCTATATAATGAGAACCAAGAAATGCTGAACATTATACTAAGTTTAAAATTGACAGCAGTTAATTTTGGTTCAAGTTATAAATAATACAAATTACATTTTGTACAATACTCAAATTACAGTCATTCAATTAGAAATAAAATAAATTTCAAACATCTTCACTTCTTCGGTTTAAAAACGTCTAATATTCTAAAACTCACACTATTTAATAAATAAACATCAATCTAAAAGTTAGTAATAATAGAATCATACAAAATTCTAATATAAAAATTTTTTATGGGCGCAATTTCTCACTGAGAAAGTCGCCGTCAAACAATATATAAGACTAAGGCTGAACATAATCACAATGGCTAACACACAAGTAAATGTAGATTTTTTAGAGAATGGCAGAGGGGGACACTATTTATTTCATGCTGGTTTTAAGTTTTCAGTAAGAACCAGTCGTAACAACCGGTGCTACTGGAAATGTCTCTCTTGTGACTGCTCGGCAACAATTGTAACTGATGATAACCTGCCAGTGAGTTTGGGTGTAAACCACAACCACCCTTCAGATCATATTGGTTTAGCTGCAGCTTCGTTTGTCACTAATGTGATGAAACGTTGTCATGAACAGGTCAACCCTATACCTTCAATTTATGATGAAGAGATTGATAGTCTTCGTAACAGAGACGTTGATGATGATGTAGAAGATATGATAAGGTGCATTCCTACATTTGAAAGCTGTATAGCATCATTGGTCACAGTTAATAAGGTATAAGATATGTGGTTTCATGCACTTGAAAACAACGACAATGATACACTAGAAGTTGTGACTATAGTGCTATTTTGATTATAGTGAAAGTTGTGACTTTAGTGCCTATTCGATTTAAATGTTGCACAATATGTTGATATTGGTTATCTTTACATCTTGAGTGAAATTGTGATTTTTATATTCTAATTACATTTGTTTTCATTTCACTATGTTGATAGCTACTTATTAAAGTAATATGAAATGCCAAAATCATTATTTTCAGTTTTCTAAAAATTTCTGATATATGAAAAAATTCAGAATAAGTTTTGCAAATATATTCTTAATGTTAATCGAAAAAAACTCCAATTTAGCTGCTAAATGTGAATTAGGAAGAAAACCTGTTATTAATTTTATTACATACTTGGCCTTTAAATATTTTAATAGATTTAAGATGATGTCAAGTGATAGATTCTTACATGAAGTTTTTGAAGTTGATAAAGCCTTATTTGATGAAGGGCACATATCATGGTTTGCCTTTATTGATAGCTCTTTAAAAAAGTTTAAACTTGATAAAGATGATATTAACATAAAAACTCTATTAGCTTCTTTTAATGATTGCTAGGAAGAGAACATTAACAAAAAACTTGAAGATTTGTCACTTAAAGAACATGATAATAAATTATTTTTCTTTAGTAATATATATCAACATTTTCAGATACAAGATTACCTATCGTTCAATCTCCCAAACTCTTTAACAAATAATTTAACAAAATTGAGAATCAGTGCTCATCAACTATTTATTGAGAAAGGGAGATATTTCAGACCAAAAATTGAAAGAAAAAATAGACTATGCACCAATTGTAATGAATTAGAAGATGAAGAACATTTTCTTTTATACTGTGAAAAATTCAAAGATCTACGTTCTAATTTATTTACAAAAATGAATATACAAATCAATGATCTGTGTCCTAGAAATATATATTCTACTTCTGTATCGAAGAAACTGTTGAATCCTACTTGTAAGGATGATACCATTTACATATGCAAATTTATTTCAACATGTTTTGAAAACTGATAATTCATTTGCTTTTAATGTGATATTCTTTTCTTTATATGCATTGTATACATGTATGTACATTGAATTTAATGTCATGATAACTGGGGATGACACCAATATTAATGTTGGTTTTTCTAATAAAGATTTGTATTGTATTGTATTGTATGTAAAGATTAAATATATAAAGAACGTAAACCATTCACTTGTTGAGAGCTACGATGTATAATTCAGGAGAAAACGTCATTTTATTCTGTCTTCAATAATTCTTGCTACCCGGACAATAATGCAAATCATATGCTATTGACCTCAGATTTGAACTCATTCGGTAGAGCTTGTGCGCATGCTCCGTTATAGTGTTGATGAAGAAAATGTCGGAGGCAAAGAAATTGAAGCCAGGTCCGAAGCGTAAATTGAGAGCTTCTGCCAGAAAAAGAAACAAAAAAGCAGCGAATGCTAAGTTAAGCAAAAACATAATATATATTGGAGATGAATATGATCGTTGGATGGAAATAAAGACCACTCTTCGTCTGGAAGCGAACTCTGAAGATTCTTCTTGACAGGTAACATCATTTTCGTTTCGATTTACATTCCATTATTTTCCATTCAATCCACGATTAAAAATAATTTTCCCTTAGCGAAACGTTAAACAAGGATCTCTTTACATGGAAAATAAATATATATCGCCATCTATGATCTAAATGATACATGTGCTCACCTTAGTATCCATCGTTGTTTACGTTGGTGATGAAATTTCATGATCTGCAATCATCGGAACGGTGCATCCGAAAGTTAATTAGCCGCCATTGTCTTGAAAAAACAGTACGAGATGGAATGATTTTCTGTTCTTAATCACAGATGATCGCGATTTTCGTCCTCAAACATGCACGAATGGTTTAGTTTTTAGGGAATGTAAACATATCTAGAATATTTTTGAAGATGTTTATTTCACCAAAAACTCGTTTCATATTACATTAAAAAATAGAAAATATACATTCAGAATCTTAATCTTAATTACTTGCTTTTTGGTATTACATTTAACAAAAAGGTTTTTTTTTTACTTTAGTATGGAAGCAGATATTGTCCAGTAAGCCAAGGGTATAAGAATGAGGGTATGCTTTGAGACGATAGTGACTTTTTTTTTTTTTATTCCTGCAGTTTTGAAAACTTGCCAGACAAATAAGGAATACTTTTTTTTGTACATTTTTCATATAGATGTAAACCGAGAATGTAATGAGCACCCATTCAAATTATTATAATTATTGAAATAATCACACATGAATTGTGTATTTATATTCCAAAGCTGAAACAAACACTGAACATTTAGATTTTTTTTTTATTGTCCTTGTTAGTGAATTTAAACCCCAGTATTTTTTTTATCTGTTGAAAATATGCCCCATTTTTTTTAATATATATATGAATGTTAACATGTATATTATGCTTTTAGTATGTTGTTTTTGAATATTTAATTTAAAAACAAGCATAGAAAAAGATGGATAAGTTTTTTAATAAAATGGAATTTTTCCTAAAAAGTATAATGCTTTATACTAACCTATGAATAAGAACTCATATCTTGGTTTTATGAAGGCAGTTAACTTCAAATATTTTTTCTTTCTATTATTATAGGCTGTACAAAGAATTAAAGGGGAAATATATATACTGTATAAATATGATTTTTAGGAAATCATGCCAGTTGCGAACATCTCAAAATACAAAATAATAATAGTATTGTAAAAGCTAAGTAATATAATAATAATTATTTATCATCGGTAATCTTTCTCACTTAATTCATTATAATTCAGTGAAACACTATTTTCTGATCACTATTCATAAATAAAAATCAACATACTTTCTCACACAAAGTTAAACAAATATAGAAAATCTGCTGTGTAGTCTGCTGTGTGTGACTGTCTTCTGTGGTGTATCGTCTGCTGTGAACGTCTGCTTGTATTTCCTGCTGCGTATCGTCGGCTGTGTATCGTCTGTTGTGTATTGTCTGTTGTGTATCGTCTGCTGTGTGTCGTCTGCTGTGTGTCGTCTGCTGTGCATTGTATGCTGTGTATCGTCTGCTATGTATAGTCTGTTGTGTATCGTCTGCTGTGTATCGTATGTGGTGTATCGTCTGCTGTGTGTCGTCTGCTGTGTTCAGTCATGTTTATGTATATAAATCTTTCTCTGTAATACCTTTAGCAGCCAGCTCGTCAATAACTCTGTCAAAATAGGTTGGATCTGGATATCCAAATCTGTTCAAAGATAAGATAGGTACGTAATGTATTTATAATATAAGCAAATGATTTCTGTCTAATTTTCTTTCTCATATCCCGATACATCTTCGCTAACCAAAGGTTACGACCCGCTCCTCTCCTCTAGGAAAGGAGCGGGTCGTAACCCTTGGCTAGCGAAGATGATCCCGATAATTCAATGCAAATTTAACAATATCTTTCAAGCTAAATGTGCAACTTAGGAGCACTTTAATGGCTGAAATCCTGAAGACTTCTATCCTTGAAATGTCACAACTTCAATTTGAAATACATCATTCTATGAACTCTTAGGTTTTCTGGGAAATTGACCTCAACTTACATGATTACACAGGCATTTCAATGACGTGTGTATTATTGTCATTTTTACTACACATTGAATAATCATTTAATCTTTTATGTTGGTTTTTCCATTCGTCACAAAAACTTTATCTATGACAAAATTATGAGTGGCTTGAAAAAGTTATTGGTGTTTGTTGTCACTTTTAGCTATATTGTGACTACCATATTAAATCAAGGAGGATCAAAGACCAGACATATATCTGAAAATTAAACCAAACAGTGTTATAATTAGATTTTTGAGCTGTCAAATTTTTGTTCTTCCCTAGACGGGATTTGAAATTACACCATTATTACACTGCAGCACCAATCGCTTAGCCTTATGTCCAGCGTCCTAGTCAGACCACTCGACCACACCCACTCCATGATATCAAACTGGTGGTGAATTACCTTGGGTTATGGGTATGTGTTGATTCATCAAAATTGCAATTGTTTGAAAATTAAATAAAGAAAAAAATCTTTTGAGACCTAGGGCATATTTTTTTGGAAATGTGTAGGGCTAGAATTTCTCAATTCAATCTGATTCTTTATTTGAATCCAATGATCAGTGTGTTAAATTTTCAGAAGAATTGGTCAATGTGAAAAGTTGCACAGAAGCCATTGTACATGTGTACACAGATGTACGATGTCATCGATGTCAGATCCATAGCAGTATATACCATACAAATAAACAAAATGGAAATATTGTAGATATGCACACATGGCAAGGTTTAAACTAATACATCATGGGACCTAAACACCGTACCCCCCCTCCCCCATGAAATTACTCCAGAAAGAAAACCTACTGTGAGCCCGAGTGTGGATTTGTCTTGTGACTGATGTCATTCCATGTAATTACTCCCTGTTTCCCTGTAGTAAGCGAATGGCCAATGGTAAACACTAGTTTCCTATCAAAAGCCACTCTCAACAATTTAGCTATCAATAGTCCTTTTGTGTTATCTGGTAGATATGCAATTCTTTTAATTCCTTCAAAACTACCACCGGGATTAGGATGTTCAGCCTATATAAAATACAAATGTATATAAAAATCATTATTTCATTAAGTTACATGTACAAGTGGCCAAAGAACCTGTGAAAATAAAATCGTCGATATCAAATTTAGTGTGCACGACATACTTCTGGAATAACCTTCGTCAGGTACGCTCCTGGAATAACCTTCATCAGGTACGCTCAAAGCCAAAATATTTGAAAAACCAATAATTTAAAAGTCTTTGGGGGCAAGAAAACTAAAGGGCCTAAAAAGGATAGCCAAAATCAGGGGGCAAGAAAACCAAAGGGCCTAAAGTACAAACACGATAGCCAAATTCGGCTAAGGTCACCTAACCTGGGTTGCATTCAAGGTCGTAGAATCTTAATGTTAGTCTTTGAAGATGGTCAAAATGTATGTTCAATATTGAACGATAAAGGTAGATTTTTGTTAAATGGCACTGTATAAAAATATTTACACGAGATTTACTTTGTTTGTCAAACAGATGCCACTTCGACTTCCTGCTTACACGACCTGTATTAAAAGTCAAAGCCAAATGTGAGAGGCATTACATGCATACTGAGTGTATAACGTAATAAGAAAAAATCTATCATTTATTACATTTTTTCTTTGTTCGCCATTTTTGATAGCTTTTGAATGAACTTCAAAGACATTTTAAGATATCTATAAAGATATGATTCAAAGATACACATTCAACTTAACATATCTACCAAGATGTTCAAAGATTCTATGATTTAGAACCCACCCCCGGTCAACAATTAGTTTCAAGCTGACCAAGCTATATGTCTTGAATGTTTAATTTTGTTTTAGACAAAATATTTAAAACATGAATTGCATCTCGAGAAGATCAAGTCTTGAAGGAGGAAATCTTCCCAAAGCATGCACAGTGTATATTAAAAACTACAATACTAAAATGTATGTCATTTCGCTTGTTCAATTGGTATTTTTTTAGTGATATTTTGCAATAGATTATGTAGTTTGTATATCAGTCTGTGCCAAAAACATTTTGACAAACTAGTCCGAACAGCATTTTAGAAAAAAAAAAAATATTTGGTTAAGCAAATTAGACAGTGGCATAAGGCTAGTGGTTTTGGCACAGACCTGGGTTATCAACCTATTATATGACAGCATGGGTTAAAGAATTCATTTTTGTAAAATACATTTGCATAATTTCAAAACAAATATAAAATGATAAATACCCCTTGTTTTCCATCGTAAATGGTGTATTCTATTTCGATTCTACCATATAGTGGATATCCTGGTAACGGGGTTTTAGAACTGAAAACAGAAAGTTTTCCTGGAGGCTGATCACCCGTCACAATGCCCTGTATGGAGCCACAAGTAGGACAAACCGGTTTAACTTTAAACTGCTGAACAATACATTCTTCACAGAAAATATGACCACATCGGAGTTTCCTAGGAGCAGTCGGCTTATCCATACATATAACACAATCTTCTAAACCTCCCGTCACAATGCCCTGTATGGAGCCACAAGTAGGACAAACCGGTTTAACTTTAAACTGCTGAACAATACATTCTTCACAGAAAATATGACCACAACGGAGTTTCCTAGGAGCAGTCGGTTTATCCATGCATATAACACAATCTTCAACATCTCCATGTCTTACAGTTGTATCCAGTTTCACATCACCACGGTTACCACTTGTCTGGAAATCATCTTTGTTTTGTTCTTTATCACCAGCCTTCACTACCATTTTGTCTTTATTTCGATTCCGTCCTTTGAATGACGTCACCTTTTTAAAGGAATCGACTGTATCAAAATAATCAGCTATATCTGAAGCCATACTCCATTCATGGGCGACAATATAGATTTCAGTTAAACTAAGCTTATCTGACTTCATTGCTTTAGAAATTTCATTGGCTAAGATGAAGGCGTAAGTGGCATATGGAGTTTGGGGTCCGTCAGCACCTTAAAAATAATAAGATCTTTTTAAATATCGATCAAGTTAATTTGGCAATGATGTCAAAAATCTTTTTGACAGTAATAGAAATTTCTACTTTAGCAGTTGCAGCCATTTTGGAGTGAGTGAGTGATTGTTGTTTAATGCCAAATTAGTATTTTTAGCTATTCTATGGTGAGAACAAGTTATATTCAATGACTTGATGATGATGTCTGCTTGGTACTATACCAACACGCTTAATTGGATCTTTAAATTCTAGCTCACTGAAACAACAGTACACAGGTAGACATGCTGCTCCACTTAGACACATAATCCTGATTCTGAGCCAACAAGTCTTTGCTCTTACTCCTTTATTCGGCGTACTTAGCGGAGAAGTAGCAAATACCAAATATTGTATAGTATATTGTTTGACCTGACCGGGTCTCGAACCCACGATTGACCGGACGCGATGCCATTTTGAAGGGTGGATGACTGCCACACACAATATTGAAAATGGATAAATCAAAAATAATCTCAGCTAAATTTGGTTTAATTTGATTCAGTGGTTTCCGAGAAGATTTGATATGATGATTTTTTTATTTTATATTATAAGTCTAATTTACATAATCTGCATAATTCGGTTCAAGAAACAGATTGCACAGAAAAACTTGGATGATATGTTGAACTACTTACACAGTTGCAATTTAATTTGAGCTCATATTGACTTCATATAAAGTAGTAATACTTTTAATATTTTTAGTAATGGCTTCCATTTTATATGGAGGATAGGGCTGTTTGAAACAATTTTAAGGTAATTTAATCCTCATCATGACTTAAAACAAAGCATTAATCACTGGGGTAAAGCTGATGATCGTAACTGCAATTACGGTCATCCCAAGATGTCGGACGTGGAATTGGGTAAGAATCTTTTTTGTCGATTAAATTGTTTCTGTAATGTATTTTAAATGGCACATGCATTGATTGGTACGATAGTAATCTATGAACTTATCACGAGGAAATCACAAATTACGACTGAAAAATGTATATGAAAGAGAAAATTCGATTATAAAAAATCGCTAATATGACCGTAACTGAAAACTGAGATGACCGTAATTGCAGTTTTCAGTTACGGTCATCTTAGCGAATTTTTTAAATCGGATTTTCTCTTTCATATACAATTTTCAGTCGTAATTTGTGATTTCCTTGTGAAAAGTTCATAGATTACTATCGTACTAATGCATGTGTCTTTTAAAATACATTATAGAAACAATTTAATCGACAAAAAAGATTCTTACTTAATTTATTGTCCGACATCTTGGGATGACCGTAATTTACAGTTACGGTCATCAGCTTTACCCCAGTGGTTAATGGACAATTAAAGATTTGCTTAGCAACAGTGATAATCTTTGATGTGGAGGGAGGAGCTGTCAGACACAAAATTCAAAGGGAACATCTTCAAGATTCAATCAAAGATTGGCTTAATTTGATTCGTTGGCATCAGAATCAATTCTTATGCTAAAGACAACAATTTAATGAATGGATGACGGACGATGATGACAGACATTAATTGATGGTAAAAGCTCAAATGACCATTACGGTCAGGCTAATTGAAAATCTTTATTGGAGTATATATCTCCTACTTGAATTGATATTCTGGAACTTGTGGTTTTTAATCATGATTTCCTTGACAGAGGTTTGCTAGATGTACAAGGAAACTACTGAACCAAGCGTTCCTAGTGGCTAAGTTGAAGTCACCACTTTGGAAATCTTGGAGGGTTTCGTTTTGCTCAATATTTAGTTTTCTGTGTAGTGTTTTAACACTACAGTTCACATTTTCAACAGTATACCGACTCAGAAGAAAATAAATTAGTTCTACTTACCGATACCAAGTACTGGAATAGCTACTGAATTGATAGTCCCACTATCACTGCAGTGCTGAACAATATTACAAATGGTTAATTTCAACTCTTTTTCAAAGGTTTTATGATCTTTAGCTGCATGTTTAACCCTACATGGAGTTAACATGTGAAGAACTCCTTTGAATGGCAGAGTTACTGGCGATGCTTTGATCTTCTTAACTTCACACTTCTTCACTTTTTTCATACCTAAAACAGCAGTTCTATACCACTCATTGCTAACTTTAGAAATGGCTTTGGCAATCCTTCCTTTGCTAAGACAAAAGTAATCAGGTGGACAAACAATAACATCTACAGTCATCTTTGTTATATCTTCTTCAACAATGTTGATTAATAAGCCTTTAGCACCTATGTACTTTTTTTTAAATTTACCATGTTCTGTCTGGCCTGTAGTACTTTCAGAATAACCAGAGGAAGGGTTGTCATGGTGATGTATTCTATCTGGATCATCTGATAAAGCCCTTGACAACTGACATTTTACATCTCTCGACCATGTATTAGTAGTACTGGTAGAAGGATTGGGACCAGTATTTCCAGATGCTGAAGCTGACTGTGTCATATTCAGATGAATACTAAATTCAGCCTGAATCATCTGAATCATTCCTGGTTCTTTATCCATGAAATGGATTTCTTTTAAACATGTTGTCTTTCCATAGTCGTTACTGTATTCAATCACTGCTTTACAATACTGAGAACAACACACTTCTTTGGGTACTCCATATATTCCTGTAATGTTAAACATAGGGGGATATGGTGTTTAATGCCACTTTCAACAATATTCTAGTGCTATCGTGGCAGTTGTAAAATATAACATAGAAACAAGATTAAATGACAATGATTTGTATATGAGTTTAAAAAGGGAATGCGTAATTGTTGCTTAATGCCAAGTGAACAATTTTCAGCTACATAATGCATAGAGAACAAGTCATATTTTGATGAGATGATGATGGTAACATGTTTAGTAGGACAAATGCCTTATTGTGCCCCTCTTCCTTTCTGTTGGTAAGTAGTTGGACACTGCATTTATCAAATTTGTTTTCTTTTTGCCTCTACAACATAACTGTCATCATCTGATGATGAATTTCAGATTTTTGTGTTCCTAATGTTTCTAAATAATGGAATTATTATTAAAACTAAGTTTCTCCTTCTAAGGTGATCTTAGCAGATTGTGGCTATCCTGTTTAGATCCTTTGGTTTTATTGCTCCCAAACCTTTAAATTATTCGGATTTCCAATCTTTCGATTTTGAACGTATACGTACCTGATGAAGGTTATTCCAGAAACGCGTCAGGTGCACTAAATTTTATTTATTGTTTTTTAATACACCCCTTCTATGGTTCCTTTGACATGTTGAATATTCTATACACATTTCTATGGCCCCTTTGATTGATTGAATAATCTATACACACTTCTATATGCCCCCTTTGACTGGTTGTGAATTATACACACTCTGTCTATGACCCCTTTCAATAACAGAATGTAATAGGATATTTAACTTATTCAGATTCCTTGTGTATAAAGATAATACATATTGGTCAAATACTTTTTGAGCAATTATATCAGCAAAATGCACAAGTGACTAGTTCAGTAGTCCCTGCTTATAAGGCCAATCCCACCAAAAGCCAGCCCCTTATCAGGCAAGATTTAATATTCATTGAGTACTACTTAATTGTCCCCTGAAGAGAGGCCTACACTATTATAAGGTCATTCCCATCAAAGGGCAAAGGCAAGACTTACTATCCATTGAGTACTACTTAATTGTCCCCTGAAGAGAGGCCTACACTATTATAAGGTCATTCCCATCAAAGGGCAAAGGCAAGACTTACTATCCATTGAGTACTACTTAATTGTCCCCCGAAGAGAGGCCTACACTATTATCAGGCCACTTTTTCATTGAAGAAGGGGTGGTCTTCTAAGAAGGGGAGTACTATAATATTTTACCTGAACAGATCGCTGGAAGAGCCAACGAAGAAACGTTTTGGATCTCAGCTTCCTTAAAACAATTAAGAATAGTTTTCTGCAAATCATCGGCACATGCTCTTTTGTCATAAGGATAATCATACCATTTTGGACCAACAGCATGGATAACAAACTGGTACTGTTGAAGGTTACCAGCTGAAGTTATACAACACTCAGTAACACATAATGGCCCATTGTTTTGTATATAATCATCGCTCTCTTTTTGGAAGTCATAACCAGCTGCTCTGGAAATTACAGACGCAACACCACCACCATGCATCAAGTTTTCATTTGCAGCATTTACTATACAGTCCACATTTAAATGTAAAATGCTTCCTACGTAAACCTTTACCACAAGTCCTTCAGGAGTCAGGTAAGATAACTCTTTGACAGCCGGGGAATTATATGTTTTGGAAGAACCACTAACATTTTCAGAAGATGACCTTGAATAATTTATGCTCTGGTGAAATGATCTATTCACTAATGTCTTGTCTTTTCGACTTTCATAATTTGGATCGATGCTTATAATTCGTCGGGCATTATTGGTTTTTTTTTGAAGACCTAAAATAAACTCGATTTTGTTTTTTGTTACCGATAGCTTTTCATAGTTACTTCCCTTTAACGTTAGTGTTTTTCTGTCCTTGGAAAGATAACAGAATATGTTGGGTGGTATTTCTTGTTCAATTTTGCGTAACTGATCATCATCAATCATTGTGTCTTGAGGAACAACTTCGAAAGACGTCATGGAATTAAAGTGTGTCAGTTTTGATTGAATGGTTAGTTGAAATTCCTGTTCTGTTTCATTTGTACCTGGATATATAATTAGCATGCCATTTTCATATTCGTATTTCCGTTTGAACACCTGACTTTCTGGGCAGTAAAATTTCAACATTTTGTATTCCATGTCAGTCAACTTTATCTTACTCTTACATTCAATGTCATCAGGTTGTTGATTGGGACGAGGAGAGGCTTGACGAGTTTTCCTCGGCAGCGTTTCCTGTTTCTGCTCAAGGTTAACTAGACCTCTTTCTACTCTAAACCTAGTAATAAGATATTGTCTAAGTGACGTCAGTTGTTCCAGAGTTCCTTCAACTTCCATTGTGTCTTCATCATATTTCATCTTTTGCTTGATACATTCTGCTCTTACTTCATTTTCCAGTTGTAGAGATGGATTTATTTTCCCTCTAACAACATCAAAGATATCCTGTAAAACAGTATAACAAGTAACATTATAAAGATGACTAGTAGTTTCATTAATTTAATAGTCGACAACAGGTGATTTTTCATAGGGTTGTTTCAAGTTTTTTGTTGTTCGCTATTTAAAATTTTGTGAAAAAAATAGAGGCTCAGTGGACAGCCTGTGTCGCTCACCTTCCATTCTGCTTTGAGGAAATGTAATACAGAACCTTCCATAGGTATTTCCCACCAAATTTTGGTTCATTTGGCAAAGCAGTTTCAAAAGAAGATTTTTAGAACCAGAAACAAGAATTTCCTATGGCAGCCATATTTGTTAACGGATCGAGACGAAATGAACCATCTTTATAAAGGACCTTTCACAGATGATTCCTCTTAAGTTTCAGTTCATTTGGCCAAGCGGTTTCAGACGAGAAGATTTTTTTTAATCGGCCAATCAGAAACAAGAATTGCCTGTGGTGGCCATGTTTGTTAATGAATCAGGACAACATGTGCAATCTGTAGAGAGGACCTTGCATTAATGATATATCCTGCCAAGTTTCAGTTCATTTGGCTGAAGGGTTTCAGAGGAGAAGAATAAAATGTGAAATGTTAACGGACGACTGACACCGGACACCAAGTGATGGCAAAAGCTCACATTGCCTTTGGCAAGGTGAGCTAAAAAGGAAGAGAGGTGGTTTACTTAAAAGCTGGCAAGAATACTTTAATGTACAGTATTTAGTATAAAAATATGAAAATTATATTAAACCAGAGGCTCCCAGGAGCCTGTAATCGCTCACCTGGATCAAAGCTGCTTTCAATAACAACGCAACTGCACTGTGGTGGCTGGACTTGGTGGGAGTGCATGACTGCCGGACACAATTTTGGAAAAGGACCATCGAATGACTATTCCATCAGGTTTTGGTTCTAATTAAGCTACTGGTTCCAGACAAAATGGTTTTTATGTGAATTTCCTATAGGGTCCTATGTTAAACTAAGTTCAGCTGTGCAGCCATCTTGGTCAGAGGGCGGGACTACCAGACACAATTTTGGAAGAGGACCATCCAATGAATATTTTTATCAAAGTTTCGTTCCAATTGAGCAACTGGTTCCTGAGACAACAAGATTTTTATGTGAATTCCCCATAGGGTCCTATGTTAAGCTAAGTTCGGCTGTGGGGGTCATTTTGTTCGAAGGGTCGAACCGCC
>MJUT01060469.1:61645-72663 GCA_002080005.1 Gigantidas platifrons | reverse complement strand
CTCACCCCCCCCCCACCCCCATTTTCCCATCACTGGGTGCAATGGAGGAGTAAGGGAAGGGAGTACAATCATTAGTAATAAAACTAATTAAATGAAAATTCAGTCTAATTTAAATATAGAATATAATATTCATGTTCATTGTACAGAAAATATGCACTTGAATTTTATAAGAAGAGTGGCAGAGTGGCAGATATAGAAAATTTCAGTAAAAGGGGAGATAACCCTCAAAATATCAGCATATGCACGTGACATAACCCTAAAATTTGCATATTTTGATTTCTTGTCCAAAGACCTTTCCAACGATATATATGACTTGGGGAGACTATACATTTTTGAAAATCCTGCAGAATCCCTACAAGATGTCAGCGTGTCACATCATCAGTTATTCAAAAGGGTTAAATGATAAAAACGTGCAGCTAGATTCTTTTTATAAATTGAAAGTAAAACTTTGTCTGTCCATTATTTTGTACGTAATTATTTTGTTCCATGTAATACATTTTGTACTTCTGTACCAAAATGAGCAGAAAGAATTAAGCCCCAATTTATCCAAAAACACTCTTAGCAGGGGCGGGGGCGCACCCGCCTCCCCCCCCCTAAAATTGAAAATAGTATGATTTTTTTGCGTAAAATCGTGATTTTTCACACGAAATACCCCCAAAATTTTCGCGACTCGCTACGCTCGGCGCGATTATTTTAAGTGCAGCCCCCCTAACTTGAAAGCCTGGATCCGACCCTGCTTAGAACACCTATTTTGGTGTCCTACCTTTACCATAAATTTAAGGACATATCGCAAATTAGGACACTTTCATTAACCCGACTTAGGACAAAGATATGCCATAAGACCATCCTAAGATACGTCTTAGTTTTAAGATACCTTTGTTTACACGGCCCATGGTTCCTACATTGAACTGTCTCTGGAACTCAGAAACAGGAGACTGAAATATTTCCGACTTATTCTTTTAAATAATGTCGGTCATAAAATTACACGGTTTTTGATTTAATAACTAATTCAGATTTAAAATATTACAGTTTGCAAAATATTCATCTTTCATTAGATTTCTGAACTTATTTTTATTCTGGTGTTGCTATTTTACATGTGGTCACACATCAATCAGTTAAATTCATACAGTGCAATAAAATTTCCAACTGAGAAAATAAATAATAACCACTTGAATTAACAGCTTATCAATTATATGTAAAATCATTATTGTCGGCACAAAATGAAAATCTGGCGTTCGTCCGATAAGTAATTAGCCTTGCTTTTGTTCTCCTGTGTTGTAAATTCTCCCCGCAAGTTAATGAGTCTATCATTTTTAAGCTGCAATTTTCTTAATCTGTGACACAGTAGGGATGCTGATAAGAAGTGGTAAACTGTTGATGGATAATGAACCATAACAAATTTCGGAAATTTGATATCTCCTTCAAATTAGAATGAATTTTGGAGTTCGACCACATACTGTCCAATAACCCGAATAATCCAGTCGTTATATTACACTCTCGCTGGTCGCTACATTACCATTAAGAGCGTTCAAGCCCTCGTCCAGCGATAGTGCCGATAGAGGGCGCAGTATTATTCGAGTTAACTGTCCAAGTGTTCTTGTTCTAAGAAAATAATTTATCAGAAGTTAACAGTGTTCCTGACAAAAGTTTATCTTTTGTAGTGATACAATCTAACATAATAAGATAACGATCTTGTAACTTCTAATATCAGGGGGAACCTTCCAATCTCGCCTAAAACTGCAATGGTAGATATATATATATATATTTTCTTATTTTAAAATTAAGTAATCCCTCTACCCGCTCATGTTGATCTGTTGATATCCACTTGAACTTTAAGCTGATACTTGTAAAGGATCCCATTGGAAATAAGCTGAATGGCTTTCACGGGCTATCCTTGGTATGAAAGTTTTCAGCAGTTACAATGAGTGGATTGAAGTTTCTGTTAATGATGACAGTTTTATGTTTTACTTTTAAATTAATGAGAAATTTTTAAATACTTGTGTATGATGTGGAAATTTTTAAACCTAAATATATTTTACCTTTTACCTTTAACCTCTGCAGATGTCTTTGCTTGAAAATTGTGTAAAGATCTTAATTCCTCTTGAAAAGATACATAACTATGATAATCTTTGTAAATATATACTAGAAGTAAACAAAAGAGCAACTACCATTGCAGTTTTAGGCGAGATTATTATGATATGACACGTCTTTCCCGTTCTTCACTGGTATGTATCAGGTGGCACTTCACTTCTTTTTTCAAATCTTTGCAAATCATTGATGGATTTGATCGAATCGGGTAGAGAATTCCAATCATGGATTCCATTGTATTAAAACGTTGTTGATTCGATGCCTTTAATTTTTGGTGTAACATAATTAGTCTGACTTGATCTAGTATTATGGGCGGGTGCGTACCATTGCTCCGACAGCCCGTTATTCCGACAGCCCATTATTCCGACGACCCATTATTCCGACAGCCCATTACTCCGACGGTCCATTTTTCCGACAATATAAAATAAAACTCAATCCACAAATCCATGGCTTAACTTCGAATTTTTTTCTGAAAAATGGCTTGAGGAATCAAAACCAAGCGTGACATATATCTTCCAGTACATGAATGTCCTTTACTGCATTGGTGGTAAACAGATATTCAAAATGGTCACTCGGCAGCAGTGGAGGTAAAGGTTTACATTTATGGTAAATAATAATTTGCTATTAAAAACCTCTGAACTGAAATTGGCTACTTTGTTTGTTGCATGATCGAGAACTCAAATGTGATTTTTAGGCCAAATAGATTTTATTTTCAGACACGAATTTGCTCCCTTCCCACATTTTTACCTTCGAATTATAATACATTTTCCATTATCGTTTAATTTATTTCAAAATTTCAAAATAATATTAAAATTTCATGCAATTTAGGCACGGAACATTTGATATTTTTTGGATGGGAGAAGGGGGGCTGGGATTTTCGTCCGGACATATTTTTTTTCGGTAAAAATCAGGGCAAGAATTTTTTTTAAATAAATCCCCCCTCCCTCCAATAATGTTTGTGTCGTCTCGCGTAACGGTGGCGGTGTAAACTTTTCATGAATAAATCCAAAATGTAGAAGTGTTAGACGATCAGAAATTGGTACTGAGATTTCTCATGTCGTCATGATGTAAGGAATCTGCTAGCACCATGACATTTGACTTTGACCCCATATTTACCCTTTAGTTTAATACAGAAACAATCCGCCCAGTGAGTATAAAGATTAAAGTCAGTCTTGCGTTAGGTATAGAAGAAAAACAACAGGTTTAAAGATAATTATACTACTTTTGACAATTTTTGACGGAATAATGGGTTGTCGGAGAAATGGGCTGTCGGGGCAATGGGCTGTCTGAATAATGGGCTGTCGGAATAATGGGCCATCGGAGCAATGGGCTGTCGGAATAATGACCTGACCCCATTATGGGCATGATGTTCATTAATTTTGATGAAAATATTTTTCAAATAAGGACATTTATCATAATAGATTTTATGAGCATGGTTCAATCGAAGCTGTTTTACTCTGTTTTCAACATTTAAAAATCCTAGATTAGATAATTCAGCTTGCTTTATACTAGTTCTTGGGCCCATGCTTTTCATGAATCTAACTGTTTTGTTTTGTGCCACTTGCAGTTTGTTTTTTAAAGCACGAGTTATACCAGCGTACCAGGAGGAACAAGAATAATCAAAATGACATTGAATAAGTGCCATACTTAAAGTTTTCCGCGTTTCGGCAGATAGACAATTTGCCTTTCTATACATAAACCTCAACCGGGAATTAACCTTTTTAATAATAGAGTTAACTGTTTTTTCGCCAGACAGGTTTTGATCAATGTCAATGCCTAAATATTTAACACTAGTTTGTGAATTTATTATATGACCATTACAATTAATTTGAAATTCAGTTACCTTTTTTAATTTTCTCTTTGGACCAAAAATTTACTTATTCAATCCGATCTGAGAACAAGACAATATCCGCACAGTTATTCTTACAGACTAATACAAACAACTAAAGATTCTTACAAATACTCATTTTTTCCAAGAACAATAGCACAAAGGAACCTCCTACATGTACATGTAGCTGCAATACAATGTACTACACTAGACAGTTTCAGAGAGCAGATTCCAATACAATATCTGTTCTCGAACAACACCTTGAAACATCTAAACATCCCACTTGTAAATAGTGTATAATATATATGAAGCAAAAAAAAAAAAATGTTCTCAAGATTGTACATATTTGTCTGAATATAATAAATTAGTCCCCGGGCACGCTCGCGTGTGCCCGGCACGTTATCATCAGTACAAACAGTGTGTGGCCAAAAGTATTGGCGCATGTAAAAAAATCCCTATATAATCAACCAAAACAATATTTTAATTTTTTTTTATTGTGAAGTCATTTCTGGATAGATTTTAACAAATTTTACACCGAAACATTCGGAATTGTCTATATTTTAATTGTTTATTTGATCATTATGTTTATATGAGTGGTTTTAATTTGTACATAATTTAAACACAACAAATAAAAATTGACTTTGATTTTCTTATATATTTCAACTAAAAATAAATCCTAAAAATCAACAATCATGTTTAAATTATGTACAAATAAAAACCACTCATATAAACATAATGAGCAAATAAACAAACAAAATATAGACAATTCCGAATGTTTTGGTGTAAAATTTGTTAACATCTATCCAGAAATGACTTCACAATAATTTTTTGAAAAAATATGGTTTTGGTTGATTATAAAGGGATTTTTTTTTACATGCGCCTATGTTGATGGAGTGCTGAACTATAAAGAAGAAGAAGAAATACATATGAACAAAATTTGTCCGTAATTTAAAAAAATCACGCTTGACAATAATGTAGTGATCGGATTTAGGCGGAATATAAGAGCATTGTTGTTGTTAATTAAGGGGAGATGAATGTAACGGAATCATACGAGTTTTGCCGATTGAGGGATGGTGCATATCTTTTCAGAAACATACTATAGTCTGGTTCCATTATTGAAAAAGGTACCAGTCTGTTTTACAAGAACGTAAGGGGCTGTTTTTGCATGCTATATGTGGTGTACCAGGGCAACAACATCTATACGGTAAACAAATTTACAATTTATCATTTAAATCGGTTTTGTATCCTCAAAATAGTCCATAAGCTATCCAAAATTACTGCTTTATAGAAACTTGAAGACATTTAATAGCCGTCCTACGAAATTATCACACGTATACAGCAGGGTTCGCGAAATTGCATGTGGGTTTGGTGGTCCTAGTTAGGCAAGTTACTAAGTTAGGGATGTCAAGCAAATACAAAAAATTAAAAAATCAAGCATGTATTGTATATCACGAGAAAGGTATTTTTATTAGAAACACAATGATGTAATTATTTTTTCAAAAGTTACAGCTCTTTGGGTAGGACCACCGTTAGCTGCGGTACCGTAGCCCTTTATGGTCCTTTTTTCTTTTCTTTTTTTTTTGGCGAACCATAGGGCTACGGATTTCCCCTATGCAAAAACTTGCGGAATTTGCGACCTCGATTGAGTCGCACCTTTCCAGGGGTTTCTGGCGATCGGACGCCAAGTGTGCGTAGCCAAATGTGTATGTTTCGTTTCCTCAATTATTTTTCTATCACTCTACATTATTATTTATGCAAAATTATTAAAATCCTTCTATTTATTACAACAAATATCTGATTACAGCTTAATCCCGCCTACTCTGGACGCCATCTTGACACCATCGTATAATACGCAAATCGGATGCCGGAGAAGTCTTGTTCTGTTACGGCTTTTACATAACTTGTACTTTCGTTTGCCGATCAGACTTTCTTTANTCATTTTTCGGACTTTATTCCTGAAAAAAGCGGAAATGAGAATATTCCGGAAATATCAATACGGAATTAGTTATCGCAAAGATTCGCTTAGGACTATTAACATTTTGTTGTTTTTTAATTATACTAAGATGGTTAAATTCTTTTAAAAATATGATCCTGGGAGGTCCCATTCAATCTGAAGTAAATTATTCGTTACTAAACATTAATGATTTTAAATTACGATGAAAGCAATTAAATTACCAATAAATTACACGGAAAAATATATCATCCCCTTTAAGGACCTCAAATGAATACAAAAGGGCATTGTTTTCAAATATTTTAATGAAAATAACGTGATCAGAGCTAAATTTGCAGCAGCCATGTGATGCGTTTCTCTCAAGATGGCGTCGATTTTTCAGTCAGAAGCAAACAAATAACAAGAAATAAATCGTTCGTAAAGAAACATTGTGCAGAGAAATATGGATTTTTTAATATTTGTAAGATTGATATTATTGGATTTAATAATTCCAGTTTTTTGCCTTTCTGATCTGGGCTGTTTTAACGCAGTTCGTAACATCAAAGGTTAACATGGTGATAGATAGGCGAGTGCCCAGCTGACGATACCTTTAACATCCCTATCCTAGTGAAAAGAATGTCAATCATCATTAATTTTCTATTGCAAAATACCAAACTTGTGTCAGTCCTTGGTAAAATCTGCCCAACTTTTGCTGGTCATGTCTGACAGGACTGACACATTTCGCGAACTCTGGTACAGTGACGTGTCCATGCATGCAGTCTTCACGCTTAACTTTTCAGGGCATAGGACTGCAGGGCCTGCACTGTAACAAATCTACAGGCCCACCCTAAATTTTGCAGGCCCCCATTTTCGTAGTCCGTGTGAAACAATTATTTAAAGTTTAAGAAATAAAAAAGTTAACCTACTATATATATAAGACATCCTGTACAAGGCACGGGATACCTGTCAGTTCGCGTGAAACAATTATTTAAAGTTTAAGAAATAAAAAAGTTAGCCTACCATGACATCCTGCACAAGGCGTGGGATACCTGTCGCAGTCCGCATGAAACAATCATTTAAAGTTTAAGAAATAAAAAAGTTAAGCTACTAAGACATCCTGCACAAAGCACGGGATACCTGTCATAGTTCGCGTGAAACAATTATTTAAAGTTTAAAAAATAAAAAAGTTAACCTACTATATATAAAAGACATCCTGCCCAAGGCACGGGATACCTGTCGTAGTCCGCATGAAACAATTATTTAAAGTTTAAGAATATTTTTATATATTATTTAGAAACGTATATACACATCAATTTATTCAAAACCAAAGCACAAAACAATGGTCGTTTGTCCGTCAGTCGAACTTATTTAAGCATACATTAAAATGTAATGTCACGATACTGAATTAAATGTTCGTTTCTTTTTCTTTTGACCCTTTGTAAATGACAAAAAAGGGTGCACTCGACTCGCAGCCGCAAGTGATAAAGTTTACCAATTGCTTGCCCATGGTCGGTGGTTCTCTCCGGGTACTCCAGCTTCCTCCACCACTAAAACTGGTCACCATGATATAGCTGAAATATTGTTGAAAGTGGCGTTAAAACACCAAAAATCAATCAAATCCTGTTGATTTTGTGACTTATTCCAGTGATTTCCCCCCCCCGTTAGCCATGCCTACAACTTGGATATAGACATTTAAGTCAATGTACAGCAGATACGACAGAGACAATATTGTATAGAGACTATATAATTGCAATAATTCAGATTATTTATTTAAAGCATTTTTATAGACCGCAATTCACGCATAATTAATTTTCTCCATTCCCTCACATCGGAAACTTGCATAAAAACTATACAAATCATGCAGTTTGTATAGCAGTTTTTTTTTTACAAATCTAAGCTGTCGTATATTGGAAAAGAAGGTTCATCAATGTCTCAAAATAGTTTTTACAATTCACGTTTGTACTAACACAAATGATTATATCGCAAAATTGAAGATTATATCTTTTCATGTTCGTAACAGTCAATCAAATACAATGGGCATAATTTGGATACCGTAATCTGACGTTGCATGTTTAACTCACTGAAATTGAAATATACAGTATGAAATAGTAAAAAAACAAAACTAAACAAACAAAAGAACACATGAAGTGCAGTTACATGTACGCGTATACACGTATGATTTTTGCCGTGGTGTTGTCACCAACAATTACAATATTTCACCGACATTTAGGCCCTAATGTGTATATTTTGACGATGAAAGTTCTACTGTGATTTCACCGACATTTTACGGAGATTTTATGACATATCACCGCTATTTCACCGCGAAAAAAGACCGACCCAGGTGATTTCGTGCTAAAAACCGCTGTTCGTACTGTATATATTTCTACTTTTAGAATGTCTTGAATAATCTAAATTACGCAAGACAACCAACCAATATCACCCTAAAAATCGTGACTGGCGCATTTTTGAAAACATGCAACTTATTTTTTTCACAGGCCCGGCAGGCTTATTAGTAAGAGATTTTCATATGCCCGTCTGAATTTTTACACGCCTCGGGCATCGGACTACCGGCTAATTTCGCAGACTGTGCATGAGCATGTCACGGGCACCTGGATACCTGGATCTGTTCGACTGTAAATTTAAGTCTGTAGACTTCTTTTGTCGCCTCGCGTTTATATGAATAAATATGACTTGTACTACCCTGGCGCAAATTAATTTTCGCAAACACAAAATCTTCCTTGTAGAGATGACGAGCTTAGTAAATTATGAATCGATGTCAAATAGAATGACAAATGTTCCTAGATACGGATATATATAAAACGTTATAAAATACTATTTATAGACGGATATTCCATCGGTTGTCCACTAATACATATGTATAGATGACTGGATAACAATGTCAAGTTGGGTTAAATTTCTTCTCATTCCAGTTTTCCTCATTCAATCTACTTTTGAATATATTTATAGAATTGGCAGTGACAGTGTCTTCTAACAAATTATTCCAATGATCAACGATTCGCATGGAGAAAGTATTCAAAGGTTGAGTTGTGTTGCATCTCTTTTTAACAAGTTTCAAATGATGCCCCCTAGTTTGGTTAGCTGATAGAGTAGACATATTTTTCCACTTTATATCGTCAATGTCATGAAGAGCTTTATAAACTTGAATCATGTCATAGCGGTCACCTCTGTATTCCAGAGTAGGAAGGCCAAGTGTTTTCAGTCTACATTTTTTGTATTTTCATAACTAAGATCTTTGAATATCGGAACAAGTTTAGTTGCACGACGTTGAATACTTTCGATTTTACGTATATCTTTTTTTAGATAAGGTGACCAAACAGATGTACAGTATTCAAGCAAAGAATGGACTATATACTTATATAAAATTAAAAACATATCTTTATCCATGTGATTAAAAGATCTACGAATCATTGCTAGAATATGCTGAGCTTTATTGACACAGTTACTGATATATGTTTATTGAATTTTAAATTTGGCTCAAAAGTTACTCCCAAATCTTTCTCCTCAATAACTGGCGATACTTGAACATAGTCTTCCGAATGATCCAACATTGTATATCTAGACTAGAACGGTTGTTATTTGTACCAAATTGCATCACGTTACATTTTGTGGCATTAAAAGAAAGCTTCCATTTCCATGTACTGGTTTGATGTAGTCAGTGAAAACTCCTATCCATTTCTTACTTGTAGTAAGAGATGTGTATTGCTGGACCATTGGCATTGCATGAAGCAAGTACGTTTGGCATGTGTCATGCTCTAGTTGTCTAGGCTAACATAGACCAAATTTTTCTATGATCATCCATTCTGCATTCATCTTTGACTTTGTTATACAAATGTATATTCTGACATTTTTTTTGCATTTTGTCATGTTTCGAAACAATATATCCTCTTACCTGTAAATAACCAATAAATAATTAGCATTTTTTATATGAATAAGATTTTTGGAGGTGAATAAAAGCTTAATCATCTGGATTCTGCATAACGTCATAGAACAAAAGTAAAAGATATAAAGGATCTAGCACCGGTAAGAGGGCAAGACGGAAAAATTTCAGACACCCAAGGGAAAGATTTCCGGTCTACAACGAGGCTCCGCCGAGTTGGAGACCAATATAAATCTTTCCTGCAGGTGTCTGAGATTTTTCCATCTTGCCCTCTTACCGGTGTTTGATTCTTTTCCTCACTAATTTAACATTCCGGAATTACAATCTTGACCGGAAGTTAAAAACACAAATATGAAGTTTATGAAAACACACGATAAAAACACACAAATAAGTGTTTATTGCATCCAACATTATTGTAAACAGAGTTTCGGTATAATAAAGCAATTATTTCCTGCACTTGCGGTGAACATCATAATTGATATAATGGATTTTATTGATACAATGACATTTTGCGAAACGTAACATTTTTATGGGAAAAGTAGTGTGAAATTCTTATCTCACCCACGGGTTGAGACAAGGATATCTCACACGGCTAAAAATAGGAACTGTGCTGTCCCATTAGTGAGAAATACAAATGTACATCCAAATCACTATGAAGAGTGATACGTCTATCACAGTGATTTATCATGCAATATCTCTGACTGTACTTTATACATATCTATCAACAGAAGTTAAATACAATGTACAAGTTCTGCAATAAAGAGTTGGGCAAATATTCTGTATTTGTTCCAATTTGTAATTTTACCGAATTTTGACTTCTAAGTAATTGACAAATTTGCTCTTGGAAAACTCAATTGACTAACTCATGAAAATGAATAGGGAATAACTTAACTGGTGGACATATTGGCTCAGGACATTTATAATGAAGATAAATGATATGGAATAACTTTTTGTGACAATTTTGCAGGTTTTGAACAAATTTTATACTGGTAGTACGTATATACGATGGGATGGGGTTATAATACAGAAAGCCTGACTGTGGACCATAGAGGGTAATTTGTTTGGAGAATGCCACACTCCCTTCGGTTCAGAAGTCTGTGCCAAAAACTTTTTGACAAATTAGCCGGACCAGCATTTTAGAAGAATTTTTTCTATCTGAATACCGGTAAGCAAATTTTATGCAATTTGTACTAGCTCGAACCAATCTACTAGACTGGAGCATAGAGCTAGTGGTTTTTGGCACAGACTGCTTCAGGTTAAAGACCCCTGTTGTA
>MJUT01060456.1:4546-20581 GCA_002080005.1 Gigantidas platifrons | reverse complement strand
ATAGACTTCATAATCGTTAGATTATAATCATATCTTGTTTATTAACTAATTGATTTTTTTATATTTATTTGAAGTTACATGGGGGGGTCACCCATATGGGTCAAAGCAAAATACATATACAGGGTTTTCCCTAAGAACCAGCCGCCGGCCAAATTGACCGCTTCAATCAATTTTCTGGCCTGTTCAAAAGCTTCCATCAAAAATTATTTATTGTGATTTTGACTAAAAGGATTCGTTTTCAAACTTTCTTGACTGAAAAGCAAGAAAGAGAAAAAGAGTAATATGGGCGAACGACTTGGTGTTTGTTTGTATCATTTTGACTTCCTTTAGTTGTTGACACTTTACCGATGATTATATAAAACGGCACTTTTCATTGGTCTATTTTTTTACGACTGGTTCTTTGCTCTCGTATGGATAACAACCGAAAAATTGAGAGAGCCACGGTAACCAGTATGTAATGAAAAACGAAAACACGTGTATAGACTTCAGCATGAAGAGAACGTTGCACGGTTTTTTCTCTGTGACAGCGGCCTCAAATCGTCGGAAAGGTTTCTATAACATCTTTCAGAAATCAAGTGATAATTGAGCTTACAATGAGCTGCTAAATCTTCCAGCCTGCTCTTGTCAACGACGATTTGTTATCCCTCCCCAAAGTAAACAAAATGTTTCTGGTTAATGCCACACCGGACTGCAGCTTCTTGTGTACTCTTAACACATGTCAAAAATTGACACCTTGAATTCAAAGTTGCCATTTAAAAAAAAATTAAAAGTTGTGATAAATATTCATTTTAGGTTTAAAAAATTGTTCACAATGGCAAGCTGTATTTTTATTTTCTCTCAATGGTTGGAAGTATATTTTTTATGAAATTGAAAACAGAAAACCCAAGTCCACTGATTAGAAAATAGTTGGTTTCTAAGTAACTGTTGTAAAAACATGTCAATTCATGGAAATTACCAAAAACATTTTTTAATATGCCCACTGTTTGAAGCTAGTTATCTTTTATTGTATACAGCTTGGTTTTCATTTTTCTTGTTCACTTTTGGACAAAACCATGTACCCTGAGAACCAGACAAAATTAAGTCAAAAACAGATGAAAATAAAGAATCACTTACAACCTCAAAGGTGAAAAGAACAAAAACAAGACTGGAAACAAAAGCTTAACCAATAAGACCCCACTGACCCAATCAACAAATCAGGGATGGAATTAAGAAATGAATTAATTTACATAAACACTATTAAGTAAAACTGATACAATGACTCAACTACAATGTGAGTAACTTGAAAACATGAACAAAGCATTTTAGTTATTCAAACTTGGTACAAGATTAATGAATTAGTCTATCACTGGACAGTGGACAGTCTGGGTGGCTGTATAACAGTACATGCATTGTCAAGTAAATTTATTTCTGTGTATTTTTAAAATTTTGAACTTCTAGCTGTTAAGGTTTTTACATTTTCTATAGAACATTTTAGATGTTGCTGAAAGTCATTCATAGTTATGATAGTCAGTAAAATCATACTGCAACCAGACCCTAAGGTTATAAAACTTTTTAAGTTGAGTTTCCAGCTCAGACTCAATGATTGACCAATCAATATCAAAACTGGAAATTTTGTAACAAGGATATTTGAGCTTTAAGACTCGGCTCAGAAAGTTTTATAACCTTGAGACCTGGACTAGAATAACAAGATATTGCAAAAGGAAGCACACAAAATTGTCATTTTCAACCATTAATTTATATGTTCAGAATGCACAAGAGTGCAGAATTTTACATCTAATTTTTAAAAATTTCCTGGGGGGTGAGGGGGGAAAACCCCTCCACACATAGCACGCCGCTATGTGGCGTGCACGCCTTGGGCCTGTTAAAATTCTATTTTGGCCTTCTAAACAAAAATAAAGGGGAAACCCTGCATATATACATTCATATAAAATAAGTGAAAAGAAAAAACAAAACAAGCAGACAAAGCATAACTACATGTACATTGGTACTACTGAAATTCAGATTAGAACTTTGACCGATGTGGATCCTTTTTCGCAATTCCAATGACTGCTTTATAAAGTCGCAAATCGTTGGCAAGAGTTATAGTGTTTGATGTAAGTAAAATGTTTTTGTTTTGCTTTTGTTTCAGTAGATTATTGAGGTTTCAGTGGTCAAGTAGTTTTAACTGAAGAATAGTCTTTTCGTCAATAACCTGTGCACTTAGTTTAAAACAAAGGTATGTTGAACTTGAAACTTAAAATTAAGCTGAGAAGACAACAAAATGTCAAAACTCACATAATGCTGTCTATGTCTGTCTGAGGTTGAGGGAGATAAAGCTAGAGTTTTAATAGTATAATTGATATAAATGCCTCAAATTTAATTTCTTTTAAAATTCATAAAAATATATATCAGATATTCTCTATTGGATGTATGAAACAAAGAGAATATATCACATTGTAATTTGTATGTTAATAATTTAAAATTGATTGACACTGAGTTTTATTACTCCCAACTTGACTCTAATTTCGCAAAATGCAAGAAGACCAGATAAAACCTGATATGATGCTCTGAATTCTAGTTACTATTCAAATTACTACTTTAAATAAATAAATATAGGAACAGATAAACATATGTGCTGACCAATGCAAATGTGACATTTGATGTCAGCTTTTAGTACATTTGGTTTAATATCTGAATTACATCTCTGACTGTCATTTCTTTTTTAAGCTCACATAAACCATAGGGACACTGAGCTTTTATCATCATTTTGCATCTGTAGTGGTCGTCCGTCTTCTGTGGAAATACTGTGACAATTTGAACCAAAGTTTGGTTAAATCAGCCTTTAATAGGGTCAGTGTAATGTTCAAATCAATTTAATTTTCATTTCAGATGATGCAGACAGTTTTTATCAAATGGGCGCTTCTTGGATTTATGTTGTGTTCAATGATAACACTATGCGGTAATTATCTTCTGACTATAATGAGTATTTGATAACTATTTGAATATTTTAATTATATATTGAAATATAACTCGTATACATGTAGGATGTTTCGTCATCAACTTTTAATTGATCGTGTCCTTCACGTTTTCAGGAAAAAAAATGATTCTGTCAGAATTCTTTTTTTCTTCATATTCAGAATATGAAGGGGAAAAAACCCGAAAAGCATCACAAAAAGCAATGGAAAAACAAAATACTGGATGTAATTGTATATAAATTTGATCGAGCACCTAATACATAGTTTTGGTGTTTTCCATTTGTTTGGTCAGCTTTGAAATACCGCATCAGTGATGTAATGGTTAGCATGCTCGCATCGAGTGCGGCAGATCGTGAGTTCGAGCGCTGGTCAGGTCAAACCAAAGACTATTCAATTGTCATTTGCTGCTTCTCCACTATAAAGCTAACAACATGAATATTAAATACAAGGACCGGTTGGATTGGAATCAGGGTAATGTGTCCCAGTGGAGCGACATGTCTACATATGGACTCTTGTTTCAGTGAGTTAGCACTATAAAAAAAGCAAACTAAGCCTGTTGGTCTAGTAAAGACAAATATCATCATCATCTCATTGAAATGTAACTTGTTCTTGCTATGAGATGACAAAAATATCCACTTGACATATAACAAAAATCATACATTGACATAGAATCGACGGACAGAAAACTTGAAAACTGACATTACAAAAATATGATTGATTGATTGATTGATTTAAGAAATAATCCATGGCAGCCATTGTGTTATATTCATTTAACCATGGGCTGGGCCTTTATAATCGAATTTAATCCCGAGCGATAGCGAGGGGTTAAAGTAACGATTATAAAGGCCCAGGCCCAGCCCATGGTTAAATGAATATAACACAATGGCTGCCATGGATTATTTGATTCTAATAGGACAAATACGGTAATTTACTTGAAAAATGTCACCTATACACACAGCAATGTATTTGGCTGTTCCGTTATCCTCCCGAACACAAAGATACGATTTCTGTCATTTGAGATTACTAAATGTTGTCATTCATGAACATCAATTCAAAAGAAAGGGAAAATACTAAAAATGCCACTTCGACAAGGAGGCGTACACGAAGCCAAAAAACGTCAGGATCTCTATTTTCTAAACTGGAAGTCTTCATATGACGTCATGTTGTTTACGTGCCAAAATTGTCAACAACATTTCGCAGAATTTTAATTTTCTACGGTAAATGTAGGTCAGTATAACGTACACCATTTCGCGGGAGGGTACACGGAGTAGCCGAATTGACAACATTACAGAGTTTGCGCTAAATGTGTTGTTGTTGAGTATTATATAAACTGACGATAACACGGCGTCATATTAGAATGATGTTTAACATCCAGCGAGCAATTTTTCAGCTATATTCAGGACAAGAACATGTTTACAATAAATCAATATGTAGGTTGAAAACGGGGACGGATAGGCCAATGGGCAAACAAGAATAGTCTATGTCTGTAGTTAGCTGATAATATTTGTATGAAAACCTGTGCATAGGTATTTCTCAAAAGTAATGGTCATGATCGCATGGTAGTTGGATTTACAACTACCTGAATTGAGTAGTTCATCCAATATTCCACTAATTCCAGGGGGCCGTCGTGGTTGTGAGCATATGGTGAAATCAGCGCATATCACCACTAAAGTTTTGAGTTCGAATCATGTACATTGCGAGGTGTTCTTGATACAACATTATGTGACAACGTTTTTCAGTGAATTGCGACAGGTCTGTTGTTTACTCTGGGTATGGCGGTTTCCTCCATCAATAAAACTGACCGCCACGATATACCTGAAATATTGCTGAAAGTGGCGTTAAACGTCATAACCTTAACCCTAACACCCACTATTCCTGTATCCTATCCTAGTTCTTGTATGAACGACAATTTGATCTTTTTATAATTATTATTATAATCTAAAGCATATAGTGGGTTTATATGAAAGTGTTTTTATCATTTATATTTTTGGTCTTTATAGTCTTTAAGATCTTATTTTATATCTTCTTTGATTGGTGATTAGCTCCAACTTTAAACACCTATCAAACAGAAAGAAAAAGATGTTATCTAGTAGTTCATTAATAATGTAGCCTTTATTTAGAATTTTTGTGGTTATATTACATGTAGATGTTAAATCCCATGTTAATGCAACATGTGATCTATAATGGTGTAATAGACAAAATCATGGTGGAGAGTAAACTCAGAATTGTCATATTTTCAGCTTCTAATGCAACAGAGGCAGCTACAACTACTGCAGGGGCGGCTGTAACAACAGTGGCATCTGCAAAAAATCTAACAGCATCTCTTAGTAATTATGGACATGTTAGTGCCAGTCTTTTAATAATCAGTTTTCTGATGATGGTATTAGTCATTATAATATAAATAGCAGATACCACATTTTGCTATCTAATATAATATTCAAATATTGATATTGCAATGACTGTCTTTTGATTGGACCAATTTCAATTGGATTATTTTGATGTCAATAATTCTAAAATACAAAATAGTGCTCATGCCATTTTTTAAACTGTGATTTAAGTAACTCAATATTTTGTTCTTGTGATGTAATCATATTCCGAAGAAATGCCTACAGTGTTTAATTTACATTGAAAAAGAAGATTTCCAGACTTCAAACATTACATGGTCATGTTGCAATACATTTGATATTGTATATGAGATTTTGTTAAATATAATTTTGAGGTTTATTAAAGGTGTACAATTTACATATTTCAAACTGTGTCAATGTTCTTCCATTATTTAGAGTTAAATGTCCCAAGTGTACTTGCATGAACAAAGAGGCAATAATGCAATAAAATCTACTATGAGGATGCTGATAAAAATATACATGTAATACTGAAAGGCTCACCGTGGACCATAGTGGATAACGTGTATGGAGAGTGCCATGTTCCCTGGATGCAAAAGACATCTTTTATTGATGAAAAAAAGGAGCATGTGCTTTGTAGCCACTATAAAAGACTAATTATAGTCAAAATTATTTGACCCATCCCTTCCATAAATCCTATATGATTTATATATATTATTGATCTTGTTCTGGTCTGAATATAGCTGAAATACTGCTCGTTGGACCTTAAGCATAGCAAACATTAAATGCGAGACGGACAAACAATATTTAAATCTTCAAAATAAAGTTTGGAGATTTGTCGTGTTCCTAGTTATCCACAACTTTTACAACCATCAATCGCTCAAAATGTTACATGGTGGTAATTTTATGAAATCGCCCCTTAATTTGATATATCCCACTTGTTGTAAACACTTCCCGGTCCTTTCCTCATTCGTGACTTATCACCAGGTTTGCAACTTTATTTACACGACGGGTGCCACTAGTGGAACAGGAACTGTTCCACTAGTGGAACAGGAACTGTTTACCATTCCGGAGCACCTGAGTTCACCCCTGGTATTTAGTGGGGTTCATGTTACTAGATCTTTAGTTTTATATGTATGGCCAAACAACAGAGACAAAAGGACAAACAACAATCTACAATACGTGTACTTCACACAGAAAAGTACAGATAAAGGTGTTGAGAACAAATTTTTAAGAGCAAAAGACTTATTGTCCCCTGATGCTTCGTCGAAGGGGACTATAGAAATTGGTGTCGTCCGTGTGTCCCAAATTTGTTTCCAGATGATAACTTGTGAATGAAAAGTCAGATTGAAGCTAGGTGTGGCATGTAAGTGTATCTTATGAATATCGATAATGACAATTTTTCGACAATTTTTACTAGAGTTGTGCCCCTTTTTATACCTCAAAATTGCTAATTATTTGGTTTCCAGATGATAACTTGGAAAGAAATAGTCAGATTGAAACTAGGTTTGGTATGTATAATGTAAGTGTATCTCATGAATATCTAGGTCAAGTTCGATAGCAATCATTTTTCGACAAATCCAGTCTGTCAAACGACTCCTGATTTTCCTTATTTTTCCTGATTTTGAGCTGTTCCAGATTTTTTCCTGAATTTGTTAGATAAACTCCTGATAAATCCTGATTTTGAACTTTTTGCCCACTAAAAAAAAATAACATAATAATATGTTGAAATTATTTTAGTGTAAAGCATCTTATCAAAAGGAGGTGAGGAAAATGGCCGAAGTAAGGCCTTTTAGCCTACCAATTACATTCTGACATTCTGATAATGACCTTCATCTGGAATCAAAAACACCATGCTTAAATTTATATATTATGGCCTGAAAGCTCTTACTTAGAGGAGAGGAAGTCTGCCATTTTGGGGCTTTTTTGTATGGTTTTATCACTTTTTATATAAAAAAAAATCCTGATAATCTCCTGATTTTTAACTAAAAACCCTCCTGATTTCCTAATTTATGAAGCCAAAAAGTGCTTGACAGACTGCAAATCTTACCAGAGTTACATCCCTTTTTATACTTCGTCGATGTGTCCCGAATTGGTTTCCAGATGATAACTTGTGAATGAAAATTCAGACTGAAGCTAGGTGGCATGTAAGTGTGTCTTATGAATATCTAGGTCAAGTTCGATAATGACAATTTTTCGACAATTTTTACTAGGGTTGTGCCCCTTTTTATACCTCAAAATTGCTAAATATTTGGTTTCCAGATGATAACTTGGGAACAAATAGTCAGATTAAAACTAGGTTTTCGTCTGTGTGTCCCGAATTGGTTTCCAGATGATAACTTGTGAATGAAAAGTCAGATTGAAGCTAGGTGTGGCATGTAAGTAGTGATAGAACGATTATCGCCGATGATCGATTAACGGTCGTTTGAGTGGCAACGATGCTCATAATCGATTCCAAAATCAATAATCAGACATCACCGATTCCGGATTTTTGGTTCCGTTTCCGGTATCAGTATTCAAAATTACGTTAATCAAAGTCGAAATGGCTGAAGCAAACAACGGCTTGAATCACAAACTTGCCATAATGTATTTAAGTTTACCAGGATTATCTGAAAGAGTATTGAGTTTGTATGGACAAATACCGGGCTCACCAATAATCATGCTTTTTCTTCAATATTCACATAAAAGGAGCTCCCATGTTCCTGAAATTTGACCCATACAGGATTTGATGTTGAATATTTTATTCCAAACTCGTTAATTGCATCCTTTTTATGATCATTGTGCAGCATGTTCGTTTTGTGAAAGGTAGGGGAACATGCGGTAGTGGGGAAAGAAACGTTAAAATTTGCATCGATTTTCGGAAGTCTCCTAGCTTTTCCCTCACTTCGCCCTTAAGTCAAGAGAGAGAGAGTAGTCAAGTCACCCTGTTTTTACTATGTGTGGTGAGCCCTGCAAATAGTTAATAAAAAAAAGGTGTAGGCTAAGTCCAAAAACATTGTCCTCCTTGTGATTTTGAACCAAAAAATTGATATTGGTAGATTCCTGAAATATTGCTTACATGTATATGGTGACATAAACTGAAAATGCTAGGTTCTAGTCTGTTTCTAATTTGGTTTCCAATTCATGTTGTTTGAATTTTGTTTTACCATGTTCACTGTGTTTAAAAAAAATGTTTGACAATGTTTTTCTGCAACATAAATTTTTTTTGAATTGCCAAGTAAACACTCAAGTTTTATGTGCCTATCAATATTTTTCGTGCATCACAAATTGACTTCATTCTCTTAATCTTCTGTGTGTATGACCTTTTAAATGTAGGCTTTTTATTTATTAATGCAATCGAGTTGTAAACTTCACCTTTAAAATCAGAAAAGGTTATATAACAACTATCAAAACCATTGTTAAACTTTGTTGCTCCATCTCTATATGGGCTGTTTAAAAAAAAAATGACCCCATTTCTTTTATCATTGACCATTCTAATATGTGATGATTTAAATTGGATCTTTTTGTATCAGAATATGGGTGAATTAAAAAAAAATGACCGGGCACATACTTTAAATCCTAGGGCAAAAATATAAGCTCTGTAAACAAATTTCTACTGCTGAACATGTGTGTTACCATATTTGCTAAATTCCTGCCACATATCTCTATGATATCTAAATCAGCAAAAAAGGTTATGCCTAAAAATGACCCCAAAAATGTCAGGAGTGCAACACTTTTTTATGACATTTTTTTTAATTTCCCTTTTTTTGAAGATCTATTAAATGAATAGTAATGGGTTATGCTTCAAATAAAGACTTTTCTGATAAAGATCAATATCTTAAAATTTGAATTTAGAATAAAGCAACTTTGTTGTAACTAAATGATGGTCACAGTTGAAGCTGAAGAAAATGTTATACCATGTCAGGAGTGCAACAGAAAAATAGACTTGTTGCCAAAAAACATTGACTTTAAAGAACTGTATGAGAATTGAGTGAAAGAGAGAATTTCCAAAGTGTACAACAATGTTTAATATACAAGCTTTTAATGTCTTATATATGACAAAATGAGTTCATGAGAGTCAAGTAATTGTGCATACCCATTTATGTCAAGAGTGCAACATTTGATGTTTTGCTCCTCATCTAATAAAGAATTTTGTCAAAATATTAACTTTTGCTTTCCTTTTCACATAACAAAGAACCAAAGAACATTTTTGTTCCATAAATGGACCAAACAGATCTGTTTGTCTTTCAGATCTGTATTATCTATTGTCAGGAGTGCAACACCTTATTTTCAAGATTTAAATTCAAACATAAAATGACTTCAATACATGCAAATTAGTATAATATGAACAGTTAGCATCTATTTTAGTAATTAAGAACTAAATTGATGCCAGTGTTGTTATTGGAGGCTGTCTCTTTTTTTAAATTTTGATAAGCCAGATATGATAATTATAACTTTTCTTATTACTTTTTTAATGATAGTATATATTAACATGACTTTTTTACATTTGAAGAATAAATTTCCTATTAGTTTCCATTTATAAAAGAAATTAAAGTTCTTGGATAGATAATCAACATACTTTTATTGAAAAATATAATCAGCTCTGAATGTGTTGCACTCCATATTCAAAACCTGCAAAACAGACTAACATTAGATATAGAAAACTTCATATGATATGTCTGCGAGTATGTATAAATGTTTTTTATATTGCTATCTAGAGAAAAAAATTCAGTTTTCAGCAGTATAGATTTTCAATAAACTCCTAACATAGAGAATGAAAAATAAATATTATGACATGTACCAGGGGTGTGGAAATATGGAAATGTTCTGCTTGTCCCCGGGCAAGTTATCTGAAAAAAGTTACTTGTCCGGAAAAAGTCCTACTTGTCCAGTTTTTTAGACATTCACTTAACAGCAGAATGAGAACGTTTTAATTTCTTAATGTTTATAGTGCACTGTAAAGCTATCATTTGATTGGATTAGATGTATTTAGGTCTTCAACTAAAAATCAGTTTGGAAAACAAGTATGCCCTTTATTATTACAAGTATTTATACAAAATGTAACTAAATTCAAATAATCACTCCATTGTGAAGCTCACTGATTGTGAACTACATGTAAATAAATAAAATTGTTAATTGGAACTTGACATTGTAACAATTGTCATAAAGTCACATTATAATACACTGGTCTTGTTCAGTTGATGTCATTTCTTTAAGTTTGGCTCTAGCAGCTTCTTCCCCTCCCAGATGTTTCACCAAGTCTTAAAGAAGTGGAGTAATACTCTCTCTTTCTTTCAAATCAGACGTACTAGGTTCAGCAGCAGCAACTGTGCTTTTAACTGGCTGTTTGTGCATAGGATGCCTGTTACCTGTTTTCAACCAGTGTGAAACACAAGGTTTGGGGTCAAACTCAGAAACACTTACCCCATTGGCTATAATACGCATTTGATTTTGTAGGTTATCTTGGGTGAGTTTGCTTCTTCGAGGATTTTTAACTATGTTCATGTTAGAGAATACACGCTCACAAGCAGCTGTTGAAGGTGATACAGTAAGCATAATAGCAACAAGAGTTCTAATGTTCTTCTGAGTATAATCATGAACACGTTTCATGACATCAATGTATACAGGCAATGGGTTGTCATGTTTCTGCAAGGAAATCTGCACTTTTAGACTTTGCCATTCCGCAGGTATTTCCTTAACCCCAGTTTCAGAGAGGATATCACTAAACAATTGACACAAACATTTAATGTCCGAGTTTCCGAAAGTGCTCAGATCAGACAATTTATTTGGCCATGTCCTGAAGTCAAACACCTGAAAATGTGACAAGGGAGACTGGTCACAACACGAAAATCTTTTTACAATGTATTGACTTACTTTCTCCAAGAAAACTGAAATGTCCTTATCATCTTTAAAGTCTACAATGGTACCTTTAAGTTTAATCTTTCCTTCAAACATTTTAGAATCTATGTCATACTTTTTATAGAATTCGCCTAAATACTCCCCTGGTTCATGTGCAAAAGGACATGCAGTTTCGTAAATAGTGTATCAATGGCACATTTTATTTCAAAAATCATTAAATCCTTTATTTGAAACAATTTTGAAGTAGCACTTACAATAGCCAAAACATCCATCATCAGATAAATGTACTTGACAAACTTAACTTGGGATATTTCAGATAAGATAGCTTTTGCCTGTCCAATCTCATCTGCCCTATTAGAATTGGAAATAACTTCTTCCATGTGTGATGAGATGACATGTAAATCTTGACAAACGGCACGAAGGGCCCTGTTTTTTGAGCTCACCCACCTGACAGCCTTTATTTCAGAAGGCATTAAAATGTCTTCATCAAATATAACTGACAAATTATGTAGCTGACTTCTCCATTTTGGACTGAAGGAATAGAATGTACATATACGCTTCAGACCATCTTCAAACTTTTGCAGATAACCCACCTCCTTTACATCATCAAGAATACCTAATTCCAATTTATGGGCAACACAGTGGGTTACAATGACTTGGTTTTCAACAATATCATTAATTTTTTTGGCAACTCCATTTTTTCCTCCCATATTAACAGCTGCTCCATCCATATTAACACAGACAACTTTGGGCCCTTCTTGCTCTCTGAGATTTACACCACATTCTGAAACACCTTTTATTATAGCCTTAAGTACACCTTCAGCAGCAGCATTTTCAAGTTTTTCAATACTGGCAAATACAGTTGCTGGTTCATATGTGTCAGGGTGAACATATCTCAAAAGCACTGCCTCTTGATCGGTGACAGATGAGGCTGTACTCCCATCTGACATGATTGAAATGAATCGAACTCGATTCATGTGGTTTTTTATATCATTACGTATAACTTCAGAAATAGTTTTGATAAAGTTTACGCAAGCATCTCTTCCTAAATGGTCACTACCCAAGTGAAGACCATTTTTCATTTGTATTTCACACAGGAAGGTGTAGTCGGAGAATGGTCTGTTGTTTTTAGCTACAGCATATGCTGTGTTGAACAGCTTCTCATATGGATTGAGTTCATGATCGTGAACTTTGGCTATTGCTTTGTCCATCAAACCAGTCACCTGTTTATATTTATTGGAGTCCTTCATCAGACAAGCAGCATGCTTTGCAGATGACTGGTGTGAGGACAAAGTATCTCTTCTGTCAACGATTTTTCCAATAAACATTCCCGATTTCTGGTCCGCAATATCGGGATGTTTCCTGCAGACATGGCAGTATGAAATATCATCATCATCCTGTCGTAGCCATTGGAAATCCCCTAACCACTTAGACTGAAAAGTCCGTTGACGCTTTCCTTTATATTCTGCGTCTTTTTCTGATTGTGATTTTCGTTTATTAGCCTTATCAGGTGGTACGTTGTCTTCACTACTTTTCCCAGTCTTCTTTATCAAATATTTGTCCATTTTCGCGCGACTGAATAGATTTGTATATGACTGGCATGGAAACGACAACTTAAATAAAAACCTGCTACGCGATCCCGGTTATCGTTAAGTTAATGCAGTAGAGTTATCATTGCAATCGGGTCGTAATACTCAACTTAGAACTTGTACAATACTGGTTATTTTTAGCTGACTATATTACGTCAATATTTACAATATTATTGTTTGAGGAAATGTACATGTGCTTCCAGAAAACTTTATAATTATTATGACTGGTTATTTTTTTACTTGTCCCCGGACAAGCTAGCTAGGAGAAACTACTTGTCCGGAAGGTTCGATGTAAGAGTCGGACGAGTCGGGCATGGTAATTCCACACCCCTGTAAGTACTATTTTTGCCAAATTAAGGGTTCAAAATTTAGAAACAAAGCAATGAAAAGTTGTTGTAAATTGAAGACAATACCAAAGCAAATCTACAATGGCCACAAGAACAAATTCTTTTGAGTTTCATGAATCAAAATTCTTCTTTAAAGTCTGTTGTGTTCATGGTCAGGAGTGCAACAAAAATGTTAAATCATCAATGGTTATATATGTATAAATACTAGCAGAAATAAATAAGTAAACCTGTTTCTAGTCTAGCCCATGTGCTATCAGAATGTCTCCCTTTACGAAAAATGTCTTGTAGCACACTATTAGCTTCTTAAACATATATTTTATCAGTTTTATTGCATAATTTTACTGAATAATTCAAGATTGCAGGCAAGTTATATAAAGGTTATACCTTTTAACCATGATTTATGTAAACTATAATTGCAGCAAAATTTCATTACAGTTTAGTTTTGCTCAAATAATATGATTTTTTGTGTTTTATGTTCTTAAATTTATTGTTACTTCCATTATCATGATTTAGTCAGGAGTGCAACAAAATTGTTTGAAAATGAGCAATGACTGTTTAAGCACTTTAAAAAAAAAAATTGCAGAAATTGCTTGTTACTATTTGTAGTAATTTTCAGTATGTTTAACAATATAATTACAACCATTTCTACACATTTCAAAGTCAATTTACAGAAACGTTTTCAACATTATATATTTGTGAAAACTTTAGATTTATTGCCAGATAATAGTACCCCTAAGTCTATAATATATGAGAAACATGTCTAAAATTGTTAAACAATTTCAAAACAATGATTTGATTGTAAAATTTCCAAGAGTTGTCTTGTTTTATGATTTAAAAATGATATTCATTCATAAACATGTCAAATGTCAGGAGTGTAACAAAATAAGGTAAAATAGGACCATTTTGAAATCTAATATATTGCAGTTACAAATCACAATATCGAAAATCTTTTTTGCACACATATTCAGAATTGCCTAGATTAACAAAAAATGTAATTTTTTGGCATTTATTTCATCACATTTTTTCCATATAAAAACTTTTAAAGCCAGAAGTGAAAGTAATTATTAAAAGTTTATTCTAAAAATACAAATTTTTTCGCATATATAAGAAAAGAAACTCATGGAAGGTCTAGTTTTTATCAATTGTGTGCCTGTCACAATTTTGATAAAAAAAAGTTGTTATTTCTTTTGATTAGACATTTCACAAGGGTGTTTTTGATGTATTGATGTTTTAATTTTTCAAACAAAATTCTGGTTATTAAAAAATATGAAACTTTTTTTATGTCTTTGTCTATTGTATTGAAACTTCGGATCTTTCAACTAGAATATAATGCATATTGTTATATATAAAAAAAAAACTGTTCAGGCAAGTTGGAAATTCTCAAAATTTTTCATTTTGCCTGTCATTTTTTTTTAATTCACCCATATGTACTTTGGTACATAGAACCTTGCTGCAAAATTTGACCGCATTATCTGCTACCACTAAAAAAATAGCGTCCAAAAATGTATAAAAAAAGGTCAGGAGTGTAACACTTTTAGTGTGACATTTACAAAGATGCATGTACTGCCATGTTGTGTAATTAGAAAACAAATAATTGTACAGTAGAAAAATATATTTATGGAAAAACTGGTATTTTAGCTAAAATTTCATGCATGATTTATGCATTTTTTTGTAATTTTGAAGACAGGACCAGATAGGTAAAATTACCATGTATCAAAAAAATAAAGGTCAATAAAACTGTTTGTGTTGTCTAAAAGTGAAATTATTTAGGTATGTAGCATACTTCTCAACAACTGACAATGGTTAATTGTCTCTTTAAGTATCATAGCTGAAACCAGAAGCATCAACATGTCTCTGAGCTTTTACATCAATCCTATATTCAGTAGAACACCTGTGGAATATGTCAGGAGTGTAACATTTAAATTTACAAGGTCATAATTTTAACACAATATTATTAATTATAATATTTTGTGTTTTAATTTAGTCAACAGTCCTGTCAAAGATCATGAGTGACAAGCATAATGATCTGATGACCACCAGTTCTTTTGTGTGGCCAAAGCATCTATGTCAGGAGTGTAATGCTTTTGTCCAATTAAATACAATCACTATTGAACTTACTTGTTAGTCAGATTTAGAAAATATGGTTGACTGAAACTAACCATCTGTGTCTTGCTGAGGTATTGTAATGCAATTCTATTATATTTGTAGCATTCTATCTCCTTGTTATAATTTCTTTAAGCTGCTGATTGAAAAATAATCTATATAATCATGAGCACTTCAAAGAGTTTTTCAAAAATGATTAAGACATTCTAGTTTTCACAAAGTAGAAATGAAGGATATAAATATTGGTAATTAAAATATTAAATGTTTTGTGAATAATTGTTTCATTTATTGGAAAATAGCTATGTATTTAACTATCAACATAAAATGTTACACTCCTGACACAAATCCTACTTTTTAGCTATTGCCATCATTTGGTGTCCGTCGTAGTAAATTTTTTTTTAAAGTCATTTCCTCTGAATCCAATGGGAAGATTGGAACCAAAATTAGTGTGGATGTTCCTTTATATGGTATCAAGTTCAAAACTTTTGCTGTGATTTTGATCAGTCGACAAATATGGCTGCCAATACCATCATTCTTGTCAATAGACCATAGCTCTAAAATTACCAATCTCATGTCATATCATCAAAATTAATACAGACAGAGGAATGTTAGGGTGAGTCCTTCCTTCTTCAGCATCAAAAACTCTACAAGTCTCCATTGAGTTGAACATTTGTTACACTCCTGACCTATTTTTGTACTTACCACCAAACAAAATATTAAAACAATGTGAATAAATATAACAAATGTGAACTTTTCTGATGTAATAAGAAAGCAAGTCAGAAGTAAATAAATTTGGTAGAATGTATTTTTCAAGTATTTTACTGCCCTAAGTTACTTGATACAGCTGCTTGCGGTCAACTTT
>MJUT01060441.1:49019-72820 GCA_002080005.1 Gigantidas platifrons | reverse complement strand
TTCTACTTAAAATAATATAGGTAATACATACCTATGTGTATGGTAATTACAAAAAAAAACGCTTACCAACAACATCATGCAATGTATACATACTTTAATATTCAAGTGCTGGATTGAATCATATTTACACGCATATGTAATTACGATACTCTTGAATGTTTTTAAAGGAGGGGAACTTAAAGTTCCTGCAGCTCAGGGAATATGAGCCCATATCCCCTGTGAAGATCCTGAATAACATACAATGTATAATATATAGAAGTCCTCTCAATATTATATATATAACAAATGTACAAGTAAAGGGAATTAATACCCTACAATCACAGCACAGTATGGATCTGGTACAATCATATGCTAATACTACATGTATTTACACCACAAGATCATTGTTCAGTAGAAGTTGCCACAATAAGATTAAAGGTCCTCATTATCATCTGCCTGTGAGCCAGGTTCTTGGGGTCTTTCTTGAGGTCTCTAAAACATAATAAATTAAATCTTTAAAATACCTTTTTTCACTTTAAAGTATCACTTCCAAAATTAACGGCTACATTAATTTACTGAAATATCAACATTTTAATTGTCTTTATGGGTTTTCTTAACATTTCATTGCAGACTTTTTAAATGTAACATAATTCATGATTTAAGCATCATTTTCTGTAAAAGTCTCAAATATTGAGTGCCAAAATAAATTCAGCAGGAAAATGATTAAACAAAAACTAATGGCTAAACTGAATACAAGGTAAAGGAAGATAGACGTAATATAAAATAGATTACGGGCTTGTAATTTGGACCATCCTTTTGAGCTGGAGCATGCTTTAATGTCTCAGCAATCTGCTCCTCAACCTTTACATTTTATGTATTTTCATACAAGCTCCTGACAAAGATTAAAATATATTTTTACTCAATAAGTATTTACATTGCCATTCATACTAACAATGTTACTTATATTTTTTCAGGCAAGATATTAAAATTCTAAACAGCTTAATACCTTTCTGGTGTTTTAATGACAAGTTTACTCATACACAAGTTAAATGAATAAATCACAAATAATTTTTCTACTAAAGAATTCTCTCCTTAAAAACTGCTGATCATATTTCCATAAATGCCTTGATTTATTCAAATTATAAGGTATACTACACTTATTATGTAAAAACTTACTTTTAGTTATGCCACAAATGGGCAGACTGTTAAATGCTTTTTTAGTCCTTTTTCCTTTCAAGCTATAACCTGACCAATGGTTGTTGGTGTCAAGCACTCTCAGCATCTTTCTGACACTGTCACTCAGTTTCGTCCCTCCTAACCTGCTCAACAATGTAACCTAACAAATATAATTTCATAAAATTTTATAAAACAAGCTGTCCATACTGAAACTAGCCAATAGCATGCAGTTATTACACACTTTGTAAGGAAATTTGCAAAAATATGCAAGTGTTTACAGAAAATGCATGTAATATATTGTATTTGCTTAAGCATTAATTACTGTAGACAATAATATTGTAAGCAATTCATTTCTTACACCATATAACACTTGACAATTAAAAAATTTCCTAAAAACACTCACGGAAATTAGCATGGGACAGCCCATGTCCTTCAGTCCTGTAAATTTTGATGATTTTTGTTGTAGCCAATCTACAGAAAAAAAATCCAAACCCTAATTTCCACGACTGTAAAAAGTGTTTTGAACAAACTCAAACACAGCTACATTTGTATATATACATGTAGTGTATTTAAATGCTACTTGACAATCATCAACTTTTTTGTTTGAATAATTATAACAAAAATATCAAGATTAAACAAATAATTTAAAAAAACAAAACAAAAAAGACATAAATTACTTTGGGGAGCATTATACATTTTAAGATGAACGCCTATCATTTTTTGCTGGCATGATAAATTGTACTAAAAGTGTAAAAGGGAAAGGAAAAGATCAGGTGATCATGAATGTAACAAAAATAAATACCACTTACAGTATATGATTTAAATTGCTTTTTTTCTTATTAAACATGTTAAGGTAAATATTGTAATTTACATACATGTAGATTTGTATAATGGCTGCAATTCCCATTCTAAACTTTATTTACATAGACCATATGTTCAGAAAACCAATGACAGATAAGGATTTTTCTCAGATACACTTGTGTCATGTGTTATGCATGCTGAGAAGAGATAAGCCTTCAGTTTTAATGTTTACCAATTAATAAAGACTAATTAGTAAGGCTAAAGATAAAAGAAACACATACATGTATGTCAGATTGGATTAATTATCATAGATAAGTTCCAAAACAATTTCGCCAAGACTGTTGAATGGGTTTATTGTTGCATGTTATATTGTACAAAGCAATGAGCATCCTAGATCCATCTTTTCCATTTAAATCAATGTGACATACATTGTGTTAAACAGTTAAGCTCCTAGTCATTAAATTATTGCCAAACCTTATTCAAGTACATGTACTTTGACTACTTGTTACATATGCATACATCAGGATTTTGCCTAAGGTGGGATAATATTTGGCAACTGATAAAACATGCAAATGAATGAAAACAACTATCATGCATGCCCCCTTTTCTAAGACAAATAAATCTAAAAAAAAAGTTCAAGTGATAAATGAGTGAAAACTCGGTCTTACGTTTTACAGTGTCATTTCTATTAATTAATAGTCGAAGTTCTTTTTTTACAGTCATATCAGTGTAAAAACCGAACCACTTGAACTACTGTACTATACTTTTCTATATTGACCAGTTGATGTTGATTTTGCGTCAAAAAAAGAAATGTGTACCTACCTTAAGTGTAATCTTCTGATAACTGTACTAATGATGAATAACGATATCTTCTTTCTTTTAATTTTCTTTGTCTTAGTCGAGAATTAAAAGCGGAATTTGATCTGTTGTATCTGAACAATTTTTGAAAGCTGCGGGATGCTGCGCGTGGTATCAATACGCATGCTCTGATTTTTACTTAGATTTTGTCGATAAAATCCGAAGTGTACGAATAGAGATTATATGGCGATAATTTCAAACTTTGCATGAGAATTAAAAAAAATATAATTTTTTACAACAGTTTTTGTTACTTAAGATATTTTATAGTGTAAATTATTCAAAGATTCGGTTTCTTAACAAATTAGCTTTGTAATTTCAAGATAGTTTTTCTGTTTCATAAATATACCATTTACCCCTATCCACAGTCTCAGTTTAGTATTATGTAAACATTGACTTAGACGCACGACCAAAAACGAAAAAATAAGGACGTTTATAGTACGTCGCTACAACGTAATGAAATGTTACGTTGTATGGTGGTAATATTTTTACGTTATGTAGACGTAATACAATGTTACGTTGTATGGTGGTTATATTTTTACGTTGTGTAGACGTAATTTTGTAACGTTGTATAAACGTCGTGATATAACGTTGTGAAATTACGTGAACACAACGTTGTGACAACGTTTTTCACCGATGTTACGTTCAGACGACGAATCCCCGACGTCGGCGTTACGTCGTGTGTTTGCTGGGATGATCTTAAGAGAAAAATTATATTGATTACATGTAACATATTCATCTTACTTTAACAGCCTTAGTATGAACCTCTCTGGCAATTTGCCAAAATGCTAAACAATCTTTCATGGGATTTTTGGACTTTCTAAATGAAGTTTCTTGCGATATTTGATACAAAAATCATTTTATGTCAAAGGTAAATCATGTTTTTCGACCTTTGAAAAGTGTCTAAATATAGTATATTTTGGCGCCATTTCTTAAAATAAATCACTAATATGCAAATAAGGTTATTAACTGAAAAATAGGGCAACAACAATTTTTTTCTTGGAAATCTTAACTTCTGAATACCCAAAGATTATGAAAATGTGAACATGTTTTGCAACTTTTGACTACCCATTTGGACAATTTTTACGATTTTGCATGGATCTATCGCAGATTGGCTCTTAAACAGATTTCTCTGTTTCATTTTGTGATATTTGCTTCATATTCTACACCAATTGTCAATTTCTGTGGAAGATATCAATATCTGATTTAAAAGTACTCTGTTTTGCGTACATATGAAGAAAGATGAGATTGCCAAATATATTATATTTCCTGATTGTGTTCCGATGTTATTATGTGCTATTTAATATTCGATTGATGGTTAAGGGTTAGGGATTATGGTTATGGTGTTTAGCGTCATTTTCAACAATATTTCATTTATATTGTGGTGGTCAGTTATATTGGTGAAGGAAAACGAGGTACCCTGCGAAAACCACCAACCTGCCGCAAATCACTGACAAATTTGATCACATAATGTTGTATCGAGTGCATCTCGCCGGAGCGGGGCTTGATGGTTCATGCAATCGCTCTCTTTCATAGAACTAAAATTATACCAATGACTTCTGTGTTAAGAAGATGAAATAAAATATGTAGATTTAGAAAGTTCAAGATTAGAACTCGGTATTATGCTAACAACACTGATCACCCAGTTATATGGCAAATACTTTCATGATTGCATTATTGCACTAAATGAATAGGTTTGGACTCGTATATACTAGTTTAATCCAGCAAATGTTGTTAATGGAATGTCTGTACCAAGCCAGAGAAGTGATTCATGTATATTTGTAGTAGGTAAATTGATTTTGCCTGTTTCTATGAATTTCTGTATTCGATTTTCGAAAGTGCTGACAATATGTTTTTTTCTTTTATTTCATTTACCTCTCTTCGTTTGACTCCTTTTATCCAATTTGTCTCAATGAGTCAGGTTTGTGGTTGGAGCCCCGGTCGCGTGAAACGATAATTGACATTTGTTGCTTCTCAACTAAGCAAGCGGCATTAAGGAGAAAGAGCAAGCACTGGTTGACGCTGAATCAGCAAGCTGTGTCCGGATGAAGCCAAGGGCGGATCCAGGGGGGGCGCACCCGGCGCGCGCCCCCTAAAATTGGAAAAAAAATGGATTTTTTTGGGTAAAATCGTGATTTTTCACACGAAATACCCCATAAATTTTAGCGCCTCGCTCCGCTCAGCGAATTTTTTTTTAAATACACCCCCCCTGACTTGAAATCCTGGATCCGACCCTGGAAGCAATATATCTGTCTGCGGATTGTCTTTTAGCGAGCCTGAACTATGTAAGTTCAACTAAGGTCTATATAGTAAAAATGACCTCATCATCATCTCATTGAAAAGTCCATTTTTCTAACCATGATATAGCTGAACAATCTTCGAGTTGGGGTTATACAACAATCACCCGCTAGTTCATTTTCTAGTAGACGGCTACACTATACATAGGTATTCTACAGAAATGTCGGATTACAACTCATGCTTTTGCATTTGTGGATTTGATGATTATTTTCACTTAATATTTGTTTTGATTAAGCATATTTACTTTGCTATATATAACAAATTGTGATCTGACACATGTTTTTTTCCCTTTTATATTATACAAAGTCTTCACACGAGTACAAAATTGACAGCATTTGTGAGCATGCACATATATAATGTTATAATCTACATATAAATAAATGCAAAATGAATATATAAAAAGCATAAATAAAGATTAAAAATGAAATAATACAAGAACCATCAGAAATTGTTTTGCAAGAAATAACAACAACTACTATTAATTGTTTTTATTTAAGTGTAAGGAAAATTTGAAAGATACAAAAGGAGGCGATCAGAGGTTGTAAGTTGTAGAAAGATAGACACTACAATGGCCAACAGAAAAAGGACAACATGACTAACAATGATCTACAATACACAGCACAGAACACTATTGTGAAACATGAACCCAACCAGAGTGAACTCAGGTGCTTCGGAAGGGTTTGTAGTTCCTGCCCCACTAGCAACTCCGTGGCGTTACTTTGGTTTTATTTTTAATCCGGTGGCAAGTCATGAATGAGTAAAAAACCTGATTGATTACGATAGAAAGAATATGTCCGTTGTCTTTCGTAAAGCAGATATTTCGTAATGACTCAACAAGTCATCATGATGACCGTTAAACTTTCCAAGCAATTACTCCAAATTTAACCATTAGAATCCCTTGGTTCAGTAAATTCGATAATATCAGCAATGTTCTAGTAATTATATAAAACCATTAAAATATGAATAAAATGCATATAATGAATAAATAATAAAAAAAGCACTTGTTGTTTTCAATTTTGAAGTACAATGTACGAATAAATGATAAATTTTGTGGGTTTTTTTTGTAATATTTGCTGCATGTACAATGTAGGTGTAATGTTACAATAACTAGATTCATAAATTACTCTCAAATGATTTGAAACAAGTCTCAAATTTATGCAAATTAACATAAAATAGAGTCATTATATCTTTATATCAATCGGAATCCATTAAATATTAAATATGTGTAACATTCATTAAAAACAACTTAAAAAAACCGAAGGTCATTATCATTGCTATAAACACATTGACATTTTGATATTGGTGACCATTCACAGCCACAAGCCGAAGGTGAGTACATTAAAGATTTGCTTTAGCTCTGTCTTATGATGTTTCAACATTAGTTCAGTTATACCGAGGAGAACCCGGAGTATTCGGAGAAAACCACCGCCTTGTTGACAGTCATAGACAAACTATAATGTTGTATCGAGTACATCTTGCCATAAACAAGATTAGAACAGACAACGTTAGCGGTGATACACACGTGCACTGATTGTACAGGTAGTTATCAATCCAACTACTATCCGATCACGATCATGACAGCCTCGTATATTAGAGATGGCATAAATATACTACAGTAATTTGTATAGCTAACGTATATCTTGGCATATACCTATGGTGTCCTTTCACTTTTTTCTGTCAATAATTACGACGACACAACCAGATAAATATCTATACAGCCATACAATATATCTGTCCCACTGGATCTCAAAGTTGTTTTTGGAGCGGATGTGGTTGAGTGGTCTAGGGCACTGGATGTAAGGCTAAGCGATTGGTGCTGCAGTGTATCAATGGTGTGAGTTCAAATCCCGTCGAGGGAAGAACAAACATTTGACAGCTCAAAAATCTAATTCTAACACTGTTTGGTTTAATTTTCAGACGTATATATATATACATATATTCAGTATTAGCCATGCCTCTTCAACATATAATGTGGGGTCACTGTGCTTAATATCCCTAATGTTTATTTATACTATAACTAATTGACGAGTTTCATTATCAAAAATATGTCACGAATGACCAAATAACGAAGTAACTCACGAATGCGCGCAGCGCATGAATGAGTTACAACGTTATTTGCTCATGAGTGACATATTTTTGATAATGAAATTCGCCAATTAGTTATAGTATTTATTATATAGATAAAAAAAATGTTTCGAATCGAATTTAATATAAAATTCGTTTAATTGCACTATATTACGTGTGTAGCGTAGGGATATACTATAATGTTTATCACTTCAAAAACATGGTACCACCCACCCACGACAATAAAATAATTAAAATGCTTACCTTCATATGACGTCGACAACGAAATGGCGCGAAGTATAGCGAGAGTGAAATTAAAAACGATAATTTCACTGTGAAATTATCGTTTTTATTTAACTCGGAAAATTCTGTAATTCACATCTATCTATATAATAATATTGTTTATTTTGTTGTTTTGATATTTCTAATCATTGAAATCATTGCCAATCATTGTATGACATTTTGTGTTGATTTATACTGCTCGTAAGGGCGATTTGATTATCAATAAAACTATTTGTATCGGTCATGTAAAGTCGTTTATGAATGTTCTGGTTTACATTATAAACTGATATAGTTTAATTAAAGTAGTTGTTAATCATTTCGTACTGCTGCATTTTTCTGAACTGAAACTTTGCTATTTTATTCATATAATTCTTTTTAATAAGATTTAATACGTAAGAGGAATTTTAGCTAGGAAATTAAGAATGGAGAGTACACTAGTTGTTTATAGAAACTTTTGTAATATTGGTATTCAATAAAAATTGAGATATACTCTGATACTTTCCACGTTTTATTAAGTGAAAGTTACGATTTAGTAGACACATTCTTCACATTCAAGTTACACGTTATATTGGGGAGTAGGATTTATTTATTGTTTAAAAAATTCACCCCCCCTCCCCCATTTTGTCCCCTTTTTTCTGGTTTAAATCAATGATCAACAATATTCCAGAATCAAACTAATGAATAAATATAACATAGATTTCTTTTTACATGCATTTTGCATTGTCAAGATTCTATATTTATAAACTATTGACATGAGTAACATTGCTAAACCATGCAGAGTCAGTGTGTTTTAAATCGGTCATCCAATCAGGACGCTCATTATTGTTCAAGATAAAAATACATCGCTAAAATTACCTGCGGGTGTTTCTCCACTCGTAAATTTACATAGAAATCGGAGATATTTCGTCATAAAACTTCACACATGGTTTTGTCTATCATATTTCGTGAAGACAAACATAAAATTGTATTGCATTTATCAATATTTTATGAGTATCAACAGTTTTTTCAACACCGTATCTGTTCACGTGACTACACATGCTACTCACAGTGACCCGTGACCCAAATTAGCACATGTGAGCAGTCTTTTGTAAACATGGTATATAATTATGATTTTTCCTTCCATTTTCTTTAGGTACCATGACTTTACATATAATTGAAGGAATCGTTGTTTTCTGGTGTTGTATAAGTATATGCTGGAGCAGTGAGTTAAGTATACAAGATATGATAACAGGTATGTTTGTTTTTGTTAGACAGTTTTAATGTTATTGAATTAACAGAAGATGATATTTTCCTAATAAAGTAAACTTCGTATTTGATGGTCATGGTTGAGCGCTTAACGCCACTTTCAACACTATTTCAGTTAGTTCGTGCCGGTCCATTTTATTGGTTGAGGAAACCAAAGTACCCGCAGAATAATACCGACCTATCGCAAGTCACTGACAAATTTTATCACATAATTTTATATCGAGTACACCTCGCTTAAGCGGATTCGAACTCACAATTTTCCCGGTGAAAGACACCCGATTGCATAGGTAGTGGTATATTCAACTACTATACGATTACGATCACGACGACCACTCCATATTTTAATACTTTCCTTTGTTAAGTACGAATTTCGTACTCATAATTTCGTGAATGTATGGCACTCAAAATTACGTCATAATCTACCTCATTATGGCATAGTGCCAAATATTCATGCATCTTTTTTGTAAAATAAAAAAGTATTTGCCGAAATATTTACTGATGTTTCTTAATAAGTCTACCAACAGTACCTAGAGCGTTCAGCATTACACTCTGCACCAGTCCACTTTACCCTATGCACTCAAACTATACCTCATTTACCATTACACCATACACGCATTACACTATTATGGTACACATGTAGTAATTGTGATCATTTGTCAATCAATCCGTTGGACCATTTCTAATTCCCGATATACACCATTCTCAATAAACACCATTCTCAATATACACCATTCTCAATAAACTCCATTCCTAATGTACACCATTCTCAATAAACACCATTCTCAATCAACACCATTCTGAATACAGACAATTCTCAATAAGCACCATCTTCAATATACAACATTACTAATGCACACCATTCTCAATAAACACCATTCTCAATATGCACAATTATCAATACACACCATTCCCAATACACACCATTCCCAATATACAGCATTCCCAATATGCATCATTCTCAATATACACCATCCCCAATATGCATCATTCTCAATATATACCATTTTTCAATATACCCCCATTCTCAATATACACCATTCTAAAAAATAAACACAATTCTTAATACACACCATTCTTATTATACACTATTCTCAATAAACACCATTCTCAATAAACATCATTCCAATATTCTTCATTCCCAATATATATCATTCTCAATATACACCATTCTTAGTAAAGACCATTCCCAATATACACCATTCTCAATATACACCATTCCAAACATACAACATTCCTAATATACCAAATTCGCCACATACAGCATTCTCAATATACACCATTCTATATACACACCATTCTCAATAAACATCATTCTCAATAAGCACCAATTCCAATATACACCATTCTTAATGCAAACCATTCTCAATAAACACCATTCTCAACATACACAATTCTCAATGTACACCATTCTTTTTACACATCATTCTCAATATACACCTTTTCAAGATAGCACCATTTTCAGTAAACACCATGCACAATATACAACATTCTCAAAATACACCATTTTAAATATACCTCACTCCAAATATACACCTTTCCCAGTAAACACCATTCCAAATATACACCATACTCAATATACACGATCCGCAATAAATACCGTTCCAAATATGCATCATTATCAATATACACCATTCCCAATATACATCATTCTTAATATACAACATTCCCAATATACACCACTCCAAATAAACACCATTCTCAATATACAGCATTTCAAATATACCCCATTCCCAATATACATCATTCTTATTATATAACATTCCCAATATACACCACTCCAAATAGACACCATTCTCAGTATTCATCATTCCAAGAAAACACTGTTTTCACTATACACCATTAGAAATATGCACTATTCCCAATATACACCATTCCATATAAACACCATTCCCAATATATACCCTTCTCAAGATACACCATTCCAAATATACAACATTCCCAATATACACCATTCCCAAAATACACCATTCCAAATATACACCATTCCAAATATACACTACTCTCAATATACACCATGCTCAATATACATCATTCTTAATACACACTATGCCCAATATACACCATTCCAAATATACAACATTCCCAATATACAACATTCCCAATATACACCATTCTCAGTATACACCATTCCCAAAATACACCATTCCAAATATACACCATTCCAAATATACACTACTCTCAATATACACCATTTTCAATATACACCATTCTCAATTTACACCATTCCCTAAATACACCATTCTCAATATACACCATTTCCAATACACAATATTTCCAATATACACCATTCTCAATATCCACCATTTCCAATATACACAACTCTCAATATATACCATTCTCAATATATACGATTTCAAATATACACCATTCCAAATATACATCATTCCCAATATACACCATTTCCAATATACACCATTCCCAATATACACCATTTCCAAAATACACCATTCTCAATATACACCATTCTCAATATATACCACTCTAAATATACACCATTCGCTATAAACCATTCCAAATGTACACTATCGCATTGTAGGCGCAGATAATTAATACCATCCACATTTACCATTACACCAGTTACCATTACACTGCACAATGAACGCGATATAATACTTTATTTGGTAAAGTTGAAAGTATGCAATTGCTATTAAAATAGATAATTGCTAACTCTGATGAGTCAAATATGTTGCACTTTGACCGATATTGCATTTCATACTTTCTCTCAGAGAGAACAGGCAGGCAGCGAAGAGACAGATTTAAATAAAGATAGCGAAACAGGACAATTCGCCCTTCTTACAACGATCAGAGGACTAATGATTTTTTTTTTAAGATTTCATAGTTATTTATAGATGGGTCATCATTGGATTCTTGGCACAGCATACCATGTACAGACGGGTCAAACACTCTTTACCGGTCACAATTTTGTGACGGACATATTCACTGTACTGATGGTGAAGATGAAAATGAAGACATTTGTACAGGTATAATACGCACGATCATCTCTGACATTAGATAGAGGATTTAATAATCATAATTAACTTTACAATATTCTTTTTTCAAATGATGATAACAAGGTAGTACATTTGTATCAAATGAATAATGACGTATCCATGCTATTCTATCGGTCGGTTATTCTCAAATGGTAGTCACTATGCTACTATGCATCATATTTCTTTTGGCCATCGTGTAGTCTGTTCTTCTTCGATAGACGAATTCTGATTACCCTTTTGTATCTTCAAACTCTTCAGGTTATGAAGACACACGTAATGAAATATAGAAGGGAAAAAGAAACACAGGGTAACATAATGCTCCTATTTTTTAACTGCGTGGCGTAAAATTACGAAAACTGGGCAGACGAGTGGTTTGGTCAGTGTGCACTAAAATCGGTGTCTAAAGTTACTCATCCGTAAAAGGTATCATGTGATATAGAGAAAGTGATAAAAACAAATAACACGTGCAGAATAAAGATAACAAGTTCGTCAACACATCGTGTCATACCACTTTATACCCTTGAGGTATTCACATCGCTTTCCACTATTTAAAGTTATAATTTGAATCTCTTGTAATCATGCCATGGCTGACGGAAATTCAGAGGGGTCAAGCCATTGCATTGTTAATGCAAGGTCAAAGGCAGCAACAAGTTGCTTTGCAATTTGGTGTGAATGTTTCCACCATAGAACGTCCTGTCCGTCGTCCGAGAGATAATGGAAGGGTTGCCGACCGTCCTCGACGGGGACGTCCGCACGTAGCGATGCCACGTCAAGACAGGGCTATTCATCTTGCCCACCTGCATAATCACCATGTTACTGCCACTGAAACCGCAGTAGGCAATCACAATCGCCACATTCCCCCAAAACCTGTGAGAAACCGATTGTGCGAGTTTGGTCTGTGAGCTCGTCGACGTTGTGCGCCTCGTATGGTTTGTTTGGCGGCACATGGTCCCAGACAATTTCCAGTGAGGCAATGGAGACGGGTCTTTTTCACAGATGAGTCGCGGTTCACTCTTTTTCGTCCGGACGGTCGACGTCGTGTATACCGACGTCGTGGGGAACGCTTCGCTGACGCTTGCGTTCTTGAGAGGGACAAGTCTGGGGGTGACTCGCTTATGGTCTGGGGACGGATATCTCACGGGTTAAAGTCGTCGTTGATTGTGATAACCGGTAATTTAACAGGAGTAAGATATAGGGATGAAATCATCCGGCTATTTGCAGTTCCATTTGTGCAACAGCATCACCTAATTTTTCTGCCCCGACCCCATGTAGCCAGAATTTTTCAAGCTTTTCTCGCCAATCATAACATTAACCCACTTAATTGGCCTCCGTACAGTCCAGATTCGTCCCCAATCTAACATCTGTGGGACGAAATGGACAGGAGAGTAAGGGGGCTTCGGAATGCCCCCGCTAATCTCGACCAATTATGGGCTGCCTTGTTGGAAGAGTGGGATAATATCCACATGAGAAGGATCAATGCTCTGATGAATTCCATGCACAGGAGAATAGGGGCTGTAACAGATGCGCGAGGGGGGCATACGAGATATTGACGAGTTAATCGATTTCACTTTAACATATTGGGGGTACTGTTAAATTGGTTTCAATAACTCATGAATTATTGATCAAAATCTAATGAAATTTAAAAACAAACTTGTTGATTAAATTTGTGCTTTTATCCTTGTAAATTAATATTGAAGAAAACATTCGAATAAACTATATTAAATCACCTAAAATTCTGACCCTGCGTTTCTATTTCCCTTCAGTATATTTAACATCTTACTGCTTGCTGTGATCATTGTTTCCCTTTGTCCTTCCATGATTAATATGAATCTTGTCGAGAGTTCTGTGGTTGCCACCATGATTTGGCTAGCCGCCATGGTATATCTGTGTCACAGATGTCGACGGATATGTTCCATTTGTCTTAATAACAATCTGGTCCTCTGCTCTCCTTCATGACTTATCACTGGTTTGTAAGTAATACGATGGGTGTCACTAGTAGAACAGAAACTGCATACCTCTCGGAGCCCACATGTGTTATTGGGGTTTGTGTTACTTTAGTTTATGTGTATTATTTTGTAAATCATTGTAGTCGTCTTCTGTTTTGGCCATTGTATTGTCTGTCCTTCTTTGATTTACGACTTTTGATTTCCCTTTTTGCATCTTCAAGCTTTTCTTGTAATCTTAGACAGCATAGAAAGAGAAACTAGCATGTGAAAACAATACTCAACTAACCGGAGGCATCCCATGCAGAACTGTACTATTTGCAAAGCAAATTAAACTTGTACAAGCAAGTTATTTGACCTTTTACTTGAAATAAAGTTATTAACTACATTTTTCACAGATACTTCCAACAAAATGCAACACATGTTCCAATACAACACTTTATCGGTAATTTGTGTAGTTTCCCTTTGAAGTGTGTCGATTGATAAAGCTTATCACAACGTACTGGTCGTGATATCAAAATTATTAGGTCAGTCCATATTAAGCATGCGTCAACTACCGCGCATGAATATACTTGTTTTAAAAAAAGATTGTTTGCGTCATCAAAATCAATAATATGGGAAAAGGTCAATGTCATTTTCGCTACTATCGTAAACAAAGGGTTAGCGTACGAGTAGAAATTATTCAAAGCAAGTAAAAATACGAAAATGATAGAAAACCAAGAAATAACTACTTTGTAGAAATTGAATATCCTTATACACTGCAATATCTAATGATGACCTAAAATTGAAATCAATCCAATTACCGAAAAGAGCTAAAATTTAATACAACATAGCACTGATCAGTAACAGGGAAGATTCAACTGACTTCGTGTAGGTATCTATGATTAACTTTCTAAAATTAATAACATAAAATCTTAAATGCCTTCCGAGTGGGATTATTATGGATGTTATTATGGATTTGACTTACATTCAGAATATTTCAGTGAAACGTATTCGATACGGTTTTGACACAAGTTTTTATGACAACAATTACTTACCGGTATCATATTCGAACATTATAATTTCCAAAACACACTTAAATCCAACAAGGCTCACCTGATATACCCCGTAATAAAGTCAGTCCCAAAAACAAAATGCCTAATATTCTGTAAATAGAGGACACAGCTGACTAAGGCAAAGCGGTCTGTCTGATTACTAATGCAGCTATGTTTAGCCTGTCTATGTTTGATTGTTGCAGCGTTGCCTTGTGCAGAAGGTGCAGAAAAGTGTAAAGATGGGCTCCAGTGTTTTTATGACTGGGCATATTGTGACCTTTATAAAGATTGTAAGGATGGGTCAGACGAGGATCCTGATATGTGTAGAGGTATTGTATATGTAGTAGTGTGGTAGTACTATATCTTGACCTATATAAAGAGTGTAGCGATGAGTCAGATGAGGATACTGATATGAGAATGGTGCCGTTTGTTGGTTCATTTGTTTGTTTGCTTGGTGGTGCTTAGTGCTACTTTCAACAATATTGCAGTTATATCGTGGCGGTGAATTTTATTGGTGGAGGAAATTGGAAAACCCGATGAAACCTGTCGCAAGTCACTGACAACTTTAACACATAATGTTGTACACCTCGTACTGATCCAGACTCGGACACACAACATCAGTGGTGATATACACTAATTGCATAGGTAGTTGCAAATCCAACTACCGTAACGATCACGGCCACGAAGACACCTTTTATGATGCCTTATGCAATGCATATTATGACATAAAATAGAAAATCGTCCATTTTGCTCATGGTTAATGCCAATTTCTATTTGCAAGTTAACACTGCCTTAGCTTGGAACATATGTTTTTCCAATTGCATTTGAATATAGGCCTATACAGCTATCGAACATTGCTGGACTTTTATCCATATTTAGACAATGATTATCTATGAAAATGTGCAAATCCAGTTTTCTTGGTATGAAACTAACGCTTTCTGGACACAACTATTTGAATTTTCACAATGTTTTCGATCGCAATTGACAATAAATGTTTAAATCGAAGATTGATTTGAGATCGGAATTGATTTTTGACTTGTGAAATGTAATGAACGTTTTCTATCTTTTTAGCCGATCTTATAAGAAATAATAAAACATATTTTAGCACGACCTTGTAAAGACGGTAAAACAAAATGTAAAGATGGGTTGACATGTTATTCTGGGAGACAGCTATGTGATGGAGATGAATATTGTCAAGATGGCAGCGATGAAGATAGAGACATGTGTCTAAGCAAGTACAGCATTATGGGAGTTATGGGTTATAGATATGGTGTTTAACACCAATTTCAACAATATTCCTTCAGTACCATGGCGATCAGATTTAATGATGAAGGACATCGGAATATCTGGAGAAAACCACCGACGTGCTGCCAGTCACTAACAAAATTTATCACAAAAAAATGTATCGAGTACATCTCGCCATGATTTGGATTCGAACTCACAACGATAGTGGTGATAGGAATTGATAGCACATGTAGTTGCAAATCCAACTTCCATACGATCACGAAAACGATTACCCCTTCAATATTATAGTACACAAACATCGCCTTAAAGGTTAAAATAGAGAACGTTAATTTCACAAGAGGAATCAAACGCCTGTAGGTTGCATTTATAATTATTGAAATATTACTTCTGTATATGCTTTATATATATTCTTCCATAAATATTGCTGTTTCGTGATTAATACACACTCTTTGTTTTATATTCATCTGTATCCACATTTGGTCGTATAATTTAAAAAAAAATGATAAAATGAAAATCATTCATAGATCATTAGATGACAACCACATCTTGAGTAAACACCATTCTTCTTTTGTATGTATCTCTGACTGCATTGAGGTAGCAACTTCTTATAAAGATACATGACGATAAAAGTATGAGATACCTAAGTGGTAGTCAGAAGCCGCATATCGAAGAATGATAGACAATACAATTGCCAAAAGATAAAAGACAAAATGACAAAAAATGGTCGAATATTACTACACAGAAAACTAAAAATAGATAAATAAAACACTGCACTAGAAATCGAAGGGTAGTGATAGGGGCGGGGCAGAAGGTGAGTTGTGCGAACTAAGGTGAAATAATATCTTCCTTGAGATACGAGTCAGAAAGATTGTCATTACTTCTCATTAGTCAATAACATTTACGAGTATGTTGTATTTCATTTTATGTTCTTAAGATATACAGTAGGTGTTTCTGTCTGTCCGTGGATTGCTTTTTGCAGTGATCTTACACTACAACAATCCAACTAAAACTGTTGGTCTAGTACAAAGTTGTATCATCATCTCATCAAAATGTAGCTTGTTTTTTATGATATAACTGGGGAATAAATGATCATTTGGAGTTTAACAGCTATCACTCACTCATTCACTCACTCACTCATTATTATGTTTTTCATAAAAACGTAGATATCAAATTTAGTGCGCACGACTCGTTTCTGGAATAACCTTCATCAGGTACGCTCAAAATCGAAAGATTGGAAACCCAAAATATTTAATATTTTGGTAGCAATTATTCTTTGCTTTCTAACGTTGTTGATAATTAACAGATTCTAAAGCAGTTTTCGTTCAGTCATACGAGCGAATGATGTACGATATAGTTTGATAATAATGATTTGATTCATAGGCACGGAATGTCCTGAACGATATGTGAAATGTCCGACTGGTTTTGAATGTATCTGGTATGAATACATGTGCAATGGATACAGCAATTGTAACGATGGTTCAGACGAAAGTGAAGAAACATGTAAAGGTAATGTAATACAGATTATTCACCTCCGAATGGATACTAGTTAAAAATAGTACATGCATTTGCTTACTTTCAAAATAAAGTCTATGTGTTCCGAAAAGATACTGGGTGAATACTTGTCTAAAAATAGTTACATATATTTGATTACTTTCACGATAAATGTTTTAATCTTTAACTTCTGCGATTTCTACGTTGATAGATTAGACTTATAGGGTTAGGATTATGGCGTTTAACACCAAATTCAACAATATTTCAGCTATATCGTGGCGCTCAGTTTTCGTGGTGGAAAAACACGCAGTACCCGGAGAAAACTACATGCTTGCTGCAAGTCAATGACACACTTTATCACATAATGTTGTATCGAGTACACCTCACCAGAGCGGCATTCGAACTCACAGCATTAGTAATTAGATTTATTGATAACCAAATATAATGACAACTCATTCATGCAGCGACTCGAATTACCGCGTGTTTATGTTATATAATTTATATAAAACCAGAAAAACCACCATTAGATTTTCATATTTCACGGTGAAAGAATATTGACCTGTTCATGTTCATAAACTCCATTAACTTACACGTCCTAACTCATTGACTTGTTCATGTCCATAGACTCCATTAACTTGTACCAACTCCTGGTACATTATACTCCTCTGGTGTAGCAAATAATCTGCTTGTTTTTGTATATATAAGAAGTATCAATTGCTCCAATTAAGATGTCATTTATTAAAAAAATTTCTAAATAAATGACTAAATTTATTACATAACCTTAGGAGTGTGACAAAACAACTGTTACTAATAATCTAACTAAAATGTAAACAAATTTAAAACACCCCTAGGCAATAAAAAAATTCAACTACAAAAAGGGGTGGCAACCGAAAACCGCCACATACAAGACAATATAGCATATTGTTACAAGAGGTTTTGCACAATACAATATAGTTTTCAACTACAAAAAGGGGTGCCAACTGAAAACCGCCTCATACAAGACACTATATCATATTGTTACAAGAGGTTTTGTATAAGACAATATAGTATATTGATACAAGAGGTTTTGTATATCAGTAAACACAAGTATATATATTTACATCATCAAAAGTGAATGAACACAATGAAATAAGTTGGTGGTATGAAGGGGAGGATGGTGTGAAAAATTTTTAGCTAAAATTTCTACATACACAAAACGTGTCCTCACTTTCTAGTAAATGTACATAAACAATGACACGTGACTAATACTACAATTCTGATTGGTTCTTAGGTTTCTAAAGATAAATTTCGCAATTACATCATTTCATATAAATTTCACTGCAGAGGTGGGGATTACATAATGACAAGGATTTCGTGCTGTATTACATAAATAATTTCATGGGATGAAATATAATTTATTTTCTTATTTTCTAATGCATTGGTAGTTACCAATGTAATGTCTTTATAATCATACCATTTTAACTGGAAATGTAAATAAAAATGTAGATATCAAATTTCTGGAATAACCATCATTAAGTACGCTCAAAATCTAAAGATTGGAAAATCCAAAAAAATTAAGAATTTCCAGAGTGAGTGATTGATTGTTGTTTAGCGCCAACTCAGCAATTTTTTAGCAATGTCATGGCGAAAACAAATTAATTTTCAAAGAAATAATGATGGGGTCCACTTTGTACTAGAAAAACAAGCTCCAATACTGGGATACATTACCCTGATTCCTAGCCAACCAGTCTTTGCTCTTTCTCCTTAATGTTACGTGCTTAGCGAAGAAGCAAAATATACCAATTTCATATTATTTGGTTTCATCCGATCGTGGCTAGAACATCCCATCTACCGCACCCTAGGCGAGCACGCTCAACCACTACACCACCGATGCGGTTTAAGAATTTCCACTTATATATTTTCTTAGCAGTATTATGGCGAACAGGACACCAGAAACATGTGTCAGGAAGTATAAAACGATCATAGCATTTCATATTTTATTTCTATTTATTTTTATTTCTTTTGCTAGTGATGCTGTTTCGTTTATCTAGATTCCTTCTAAGTATTGCTTAATATTTCCTTGGAATAAGACCAGTATAACAGTACAGGCATTGTGAGTGAATGAAATGAAAAACTAGAAATACCACACTTTCGGAAAGTTGCAGCAATCCCTGTTGACATTAATCGAATCGATGGTGTAATAAATAGCGCTCTCGCCTCGAGTGCGGTAGATCGTGTATTCGATCCCCTATCGGGTTAAACCATAGACTATAAAATGGTATGTGTTGCTTCTCCGCTAAGCACGCAGTTTTAAGGAGAAATATTGGTTGGCTCGGAATCAGGATAACGTGTCCGAGTGGGGCGATATGTTTACTCGCGGACTGTTATTTCAGTGGGTGAGCACTATATAGATCCAAGTGATCGTGTTGTTCTAGTACAAAGTGGACCTTATCATCATTGCGTTGAAAAATAACTTGTTCCCGTCATGATATAGCTGAAACATTGCCGTTGAAACTGTTCCGAGTGTGGTATTTATTTTCATTTTATTATATAAATATATAACAATGACGTAGAAAGTGCAATAGCAATAGACACATTATTCTAAATCCTGATCCTTTTTTAGAACATGAGTGTAGAGAAGGAATGGTTAAATGTGCAGATGGACTTCAATGCATCCCTAGTTATGCTATGTGTAATGGATATTACCCCAGATGTAATGACAAGTCAGATATATCCGCAGAAGTGTGTAATGGTATGTGAAGAATTTTGTAAGAGTAATTACATTGGTGTAATGGTATGTGAAGTATTTCGTAAGAGTAATTACATTGATATAATGATATGTGAAGTATTTTGTAAGAGTAATGTCATAGATATAATGGTATGTGAAGTATTTCGTAAGAGTAATTACATAGAAGTAATGGTATGTGAAGTATTTCGTAAGAGTAATTACATTGATATAATGGTATGTGCAGTATTTCGTAAGAGTTACTACATAGATGTAATGGAATGTGAAGTATTTCGTAGGAGTAATGCTATTGTGATAATGGTTTGTGAAGTTTTTTTTAATAGTAATTACATATTTGTAATGGTATATGAAATATTTCGCAAGAGTTATTACATTGTTGTAGTGGGATATGAAATATTTCGTAAGAGTTATTACATTTCGTCGTGTCAATCTTATAATGATACATGTCCATTTTCTTGACAATATGACTTATGGATATCAGTGACTTTATTTGTCAATGGTGTATCACCCTATATAAGCCATATAACGAAATATACTGGTTTAAGACAATTTGAGAGGTGTTATGATGTTATATCTCCTATGTGTTTATTCAACTTCCGAAACTTTTTCTACAAAAATGGACATCTAACATTATAAGATTGACACGACGATTTGTAAGAGTAATTACATAGAAGTAATGGTATGTGAAGTATTTCGTAAGAGTTATTACATTGATATAATGATATGTGAAGTATTTCGTAAGAGTAATTACATTGATGTAATGGTATGTGAAGCACTTCTTAAGAGTAATTACATTGATGTAATGGTATGTGAATTATTTCGTAAGATTTATTATATTGATATAATGGAATGTGAAGTATTTCGTAAGAGTAATTACATTGATGTAATGGTATGTGAAGTATTACGTAAGAATCATTACATTGATGTAATGGTATGTGAAGTATTTCGTAAGAGTAATTACATTGGTGTAATGGTATGTGAAGCTTTTATTAAGAGTAAGTACATTGATTGTAATGGTATGTGAAATAGTTCGTAAGAGTAATTACATTGATGTAATAGTATGTGAAGTATTTCGTAGTAATAATGGTATTGTTGTAATGGTTTGGTAAGTATTTCGTAAGAGTAATTGCATTGTTGTAATGGTATGGGAAGTATTTCGTAAAAGTAATTGCATTGTTGTAATGGTATGGGAAGTATTTCGTTAAAGTAATTATATTGTTGTAATGGTATGTGAAGTATTTCTTAGAATTAGCTACATTGATGTAATGGTATGAGACGTATTTCATAAAGGCAAATATATTGCTGTAATGGTATGTGAAGAATTTTTTAAGAGTAATTACATTGAATGCACATATGTGCATGAAAAATAAACGATGAAAGAAATAATACCACAGGGAAACTTTGCTCTATTATTAAAACAGTATGCAACTAAATTGACAAAGCATACCTGCTTGGTTATATTAAGCAACAAAATAAACATCAATCTTAGGGCGTACAATTAAAACCATAATTTGAAAAGAAATATTGATATAAGGTTAGAGCTCGGGTGATATAGCCAGTATTGTATTTCATCGAGTCCCGCCACGGTTACACAAAATGCCAACCTGTACATTTGAGCTGACAAGAATAAATACAACAAATCCTTTACTAATTAAACATATATTTGTTGAAATTAGACTATGTACACTATGCAAGTTGTACGATTTTACAGATGGCGATAGGATTTTCGAAAGAATAAAAATATATATTGTTTTTCATCCATTGCCATCTGCCAGTTCAATCTCGAGAGAATAACAACAGGTAACATATCTTGCTTTAAAACTCATTGCCGCTTTTGATAAAAGTAAACAATACATGCATGATCGCCTTAGATGCGTGTTCTTGTATGTTGGCATTTGAGTATTATTTTTACACGTATTCCTAGTTATATAGGTGGCCATGGCCATGCAATTGTCAATATAAAACCGATGATGCATTTGGTGACCGAATTCCATATACTGGTCTGTTTATATTGAAATACATTTTGAAATGCTGACAGCATAGCTGGGATCTGAAAATTACTAAAAAGAAGCTCGATTCCACCAAAAAATACATTTCTTATTTGGCAAGTAAACGTCAGAAAATACCTAAGGGGCAATCAAAAATTGACAATCCAGAAAAATTGGCAACATAGGGTACATAGCACGAAGAACAACGAAACAAAACACAATACAATATGTGTTGGACACCAATATGCACAATCAAACACAAATATCGTAAATAAGAAATGAGCTCTCCTACAAACAAATGGAAGTAAAAACGAACCAAGCATCGTTTTTATGCGAACATCGTAACGGGCATCGCAACACGGAACTCAGAACGTAATACTTCCTTTTAATGGTAAAACATCAAAGCAATAAACTGGTTTTGGCTATGGTATACTTGCATGCTGTTATGTTCACCTGAAACTGCATCTAGACAATTTAACAATTGTTTTGTTATTGTCTGACTATGGTAGGTACCGATCCGTAGTATACCAACGGAGGTGTCTGTTTTGATTTGAATTCATTTGCCATTAGCTTACATAAGGAATTTGTAAATAATAAATATATGAAATGCAAGATGCTATCACATCCAGTTCCAATGCAGTTAATTAATCTTAAAACTTGATTATTACATTTTCTTCTGAAGGATACAACTCCAAGAGGTATGATTTTTCTTTTTTTTGCAAGAGAAGAAATTCGTACAAAATAGGTGAACTGGAACAGTCTTAGAGCACAGAAAAAATTGCCACTAGTGGAGCAGGAACTGCGAGCCCTTCCCGAGCACCTGAGTTCGCCACCAGTTTTTAGTGGGGTCTTATTTGTGGTATCTTAAAACTCTTTTTTGAAAAGAGGGGGATGTGAGAAAAACATGTCTATGCTGAGGACAAGCTTTAGGATTGTGACATGAAATGCTTGAGTATTATAGATATACTATTACAAATGTAGTAATACTATGTCCTTTTATAATTATATTCCTCTTGTCCAGCTACTTATGCAATCAGTACCTACCATCACTAACGTTGTGAGTTCAAATCCCGTTCAGGGAGATGTACTCGATACAGCATGGTGTGACGAAGGTTGTCAGCAACTTGCGGCAGGCCATTGGTTTTATCAGAGCACTCCGGTTTCCTCCATCAATTATCTATTTGTGTATAAATGTTTTGGTTTTTTTTCCGATTTTACTATTGCACTTTGGACCTGTATGGACAGTGTTGTATTTTGTGCTGTTAATTTTGTAGGTGTATCATAATAAAGACCTTTGCATTATTGTTGCTACATTATGTTTCAGCTTTCACCTGTCGAGAAAGACAAGTAAAATGTAAAGATAACATTCAATGTATTTATACCTCTGCTCTTTGTGATAGCAATGTTGATTGTGGAGATAAATCTGACGAAGATGAAGAGTTTTGCAAAGGTATAAATCTGTGTATTACTTAATGGTTTTATTAAAACAATTTTATTGGCTATCATGCTGTCACCTGACATTCCGTAAAATTTGATATTGTTTGATTAAAACTCATATTGACTCGTTTTCATTTTCACTTTCCATTGCATTATGTATGACGTCATAATTAAGTGATTAATTTCATATTGACTTGGTTTCACTTTCACTTTTCAGTTTAATGTAATAAAACAATTACAGTCTTTTG
>MJUT01060441.1:0-12736 GCA_002080005.1 Gigantidas platifrons | reverse complement strand
AAGTGGAAGTCGGTAATGGAAATGCATTTCATAACAAAATTCACTAACCTTCATGTTTTACAGTTTACAGTTGGTTTTCTTTTATGTATAAATAGACTGTGATGCTATGAAGTTACTGATATTTTCCAATTTAATGGCATTTTGAATTTAGCAACTTAAACAAGTAAAATGCTCACAAAATCTTAAAAATAAAACAGTAACCATGTCTTTCAATGTCATCAGCGTTCCTTGTAAACGACTTCCGGAAGATGTTAAATTTCAAAAGTCAAAGTCCATTGATGGTTGTCTTAAGTATTTATTCCGGAAAAATATAGGTAAAAACAATACGGGCATTTTTATGTTTGTTATGCACCACAGTGTTGTATGAATACATAAATTCACTAGGGAATTATCTTTGTAATTTGTTCGTCAATACGCATGAGCGAATTAAAATATATCGTGAGTTTTATCACTGTATTATTTATATAGCCAATGAAGGACGTCATGTTAGAATGTATGTTTATTTTGATTAGGAGCTATGAGTGAGTGAGTGATTATTATTTAACGCCTTATTCGCAGTTTTCCAGTTACATGTATATCATTGCAAAGACAAATTAGAAACTTAGAAACTTTAGACACAAAGCAGATGCTTTTTGATTCAAAGCATTTTTCATTGTTTTGTATGGAGTACTCTTAAAATATATCTGAACATGGTATATTTGAGTCGATTACAAATCACTACAAGATTAGCAATATCTTTTGACATGAGCAGGTTTTGCACGTTTTTAAGGCTTTATCAGCTGGGCCGAATAGGAAAGATTTGGGTAGCGTGTTAGTTTGGTAGGCATGGGGGAATTTCTAAATAGGTTCCGTATGGAGTTTTTCTGAAAGTCTATTCTTCTATTATCCTCAATGTTCACATATTCAGGCGTAACATTGTTCAAAACATATGTACCATCTACTTTTTGCAGCAGTACATAAGACATATTTTTGCGCGTGGTATTTTACCACACGTTACCTGTTCTTGACGATGGCTAAGTCTCCGATAACACCACTGATAAATTTAGCAATGATTACAAGGTAACGACCACACTGCCATTATTGTATTGACCAATTCTTCAACATTTCAATTAGAGTAAGCATGGGTTACCAATCAATTCCTATATCTATGCGAATATGCAGTGTTTACCATTTACTTTTGAACTGAAATATTGGCTTGCTCTATACTACTTATCCGAATTCCTAGCTCAATAAATAAAAATATCATATATATTATATGCATAGAAAAGAGATTATGTAGACAAATTATATAAAAGGCATTGAGCGTAAGTAAATCAAAGGTCATTAACAGGATAGCCAAAGGTATACTTGATGCAACATTAGGTGATATATATTTTTCAGTGACTTGCGACAGGTCAGTGGTTTTCTCCGGGCGCTAAGCTATCCTCCACCAATAAAACTGACTGCCACGACATAGTTGAACAATTGTTGAAAGTGGATTTAAAAACAATAACCCGAACACAATGCGGGATATATAACCTTTTTATCGGAAATAATTGACTGTCAATTCTCGCTTCGTGTAATAGGATATACGAATACAGATAATGCTATCTTTATAGAGAGAGAATGTCCCCCGGGGATGTCAAAATGTGGTGATGGACCAAACTGTAACTACAACTCTTGGTTCTGTAATGGACGGCGTGAATGTCATGATGGATCGGATGAGGAGGCAGATTATTGCTCAAACCGTAAGCTGTTCTTTTACTTCTTCGTAAAATATATGACATTGGTTTTGTAGATCGTTTGTTGTCCTTGTGTCCTTTTTCTTTTGGCCATTGTGTTGTCTCTTTTTCTTCGATATACGGATTCTGATTACCCCTTTGGTATCTTCAAACTCTTCTGACATTTCAAACCTTCTGGAATAAGTCTCATGTTAGCACCACCCAACTGGGAGGATCATACCAGCCATTTCCATCGTTTGGCCATCGTCCTATGTAAGCTGCAATCTTCGTATGCGAATCTATTTAATGTGTCATACCAGCCACTTCCATCATTTGGCATTCGTCCTATGTAAGGTTCAATCTTCGTCTACGAATCAATTGGATGGGTCATACCAGTCATTGTCATCGCTTAGCATTCGTCCCTCGTCAGTTTCAATCTTCGTCTACGGATCATTTGTGTGCGTAAGTGTACACAAATGTGAAAGGAATCTTCATTGTGATGAATTTAACACAATAATCGTAATTTACTAAGACAGGTTTTTGAAGAAACTAAGGAGTATTCAAATATCGTAAATCGAAGAAGAACAGACAATAAAACGGCCAGAAAAGGACAAACAATAACTAAAAAAACACTAAATTAACTTTGATATAATTGTTGTTCTGTTAATTTATTTATATATATATACAATAATATAATATTATACCAATATGTGGAACTATCAAATATATATGAGTGCCCCGGTGGCTCAATGAGTTAGGTAGTTGGATTACCTAACAACTCATACAAGCCTATCACCAATTCGGCGTGGGTTCGCGCCCGGCATTGTAAATTACAAAAAGGGTGCACTCGACTCGTAGCCGCAAGTGATAAAGTTTAACAGTTGCTTGCCCATGGTCGGTGGTTCTCTCCGGGTACTCTGGCTTCTTCCACCACTAAAACTGATCGCAATGATAGAGCTGAAATATTGCTGAGAGTGGCATTCAACACCAAAAATCAAAATCAAATATATATGATACTAACAAATACTACCACATATTATATAGTTACCACTAATATCAACGAGACCGGGAAAAGGTAACGGTACTTTATGTACATTCAACCATGTATATAAAGGTCAGTCAAATGAACCTGCAATTGTGGACTTTATGAGGAGCTGCCCCATCACATACAGGTTAAAATTGTATGCAGTATTTATTCATGGGAAAATGAGATTGCCTTCTATAGACAGTGATTTGTGATATAGAGGCATGTTAAAGGCATGCTTGACTGTATATAACTACTAAAAATTTCAATGAATAAAATGTTAAGCGTTAATTAATGTTAAGTAATGAAAGTGTCTGATAATTTATTCAGGATAGTCTATACTGTTACCTCCGATGTATATATCGTGATATGCAGTTAATCCACTGATTACATTTATGTTTTGGTTTTTTTTCATACATTTTTCATACATTTTTTTCAGATCCAAAAGGCAGCTTAGAATTACCATGGTTAACTTCGAATTAAAATGGATCTAACAATCCAGGGTTATTTAAGTAAAAGTAAAATGGAGTAGGAATCTTGTTTGTTTCAATTGAGAATAAATAGTTAGTATGATCCATGAGATATATTGATATCGATAGTAAGTTTGAAGACACCAAAGAATGTAATAATCAATCGCAAATCGAACACAGACAATACAATGACCAAAACAAAACTGACAATCAGTACAAGTAAAGATCTACAAAGCAATATACATAAATATAAAGACTGATCAACACGAATCCCACTAAAATAATGGTAAACTCGGGTGCTCCGGAAAGGTTAAGCAGTTCATGTTCCGTATCTGACACACGTCGTATTATTCTTGTTACAATTCCGGTGATAAGTCATGTATAAGGAAAAGATCGGATTATGATTACGACAAATAAAGGGTATCTATGGTCATTTGAAAATGAACAAAGACAAGCTATCACAATGTCGGAACAGTTACAAAAACAAATAGAAAAAGGTAGAAAAAGGGAAAATCGATACTCTTAACACATATACATGACCGGATAATACTTAATTACTTTACAACATTTGCCTTCGATTTTTATGACAATAAAATATGTTTAAGGTATATGACAACAGAAGTGCGTGCACTGGTACTTCAGCCGCAAAAATACGCACAATACAATGGCCTTAAGGGATCGTTGCAAAATATGACAGTTGTTTTCAAACGAAGTTAGTTTCGTTTGGTAGGTGGTTGATTTTCAGCTGTCACGTTTGGAAAAAAAACAAAATCGCACATTCAGATTTGTCAATAAATCTTTAAAAATGCACTTAAAAAACGGCATTAAATTGAATGGAACATCGTTTTAATTTCTTTCGAGTCTGTATATTGTACTGTTTCTTTAGTACTGAATAAGTAATGGGTGTATATATGTACACAGCTCTGGTTTCCTGTTTGCGGTACAACTAAATATCATACGCAACGAAAAAGCAACTGTCTTCTTTTACAAATTAAAAAAAAATAATGTTTTCGATTCTTCGGAACATTTTAAAGTGGTTCAGATCTTTGCATTTATTATAAGAATGCACATTACAGAGATGTCCATATTAATCTATAAATATCATTTTATTGGTACAGTATGCTTGTTGAATTATATGTACACTTGGATGAAATCGAGGCCTTAGCTATAATCCGACAGTCCGACTGTCCGATAGTCCATACGAAGAACAGTATATATAGGCCATATGTTATATGATATAAGGACAAGGAGATGAACCTCTGTACGCACCCCCAGGTAGATAAAAGCTATAGAGCTATTCTGAAATATACGATAGGATCTTTGTGATAAATGAAAACTACCTACAATTCAGAAAAGCGCAGGAAAACGGAACCACTTCCGGTCGGACATGCCCAATCAGAACAATACAAATAGCCCATGTACGCCCTTCTCCTTCCAAAACTATAGCTACTCGAATACCAACGAAATCACCAAAGCTTAGATTACGAAAAGGGCCAGGAATTACCGCCATTAACTTCCGTTGAATCAGTTCTGGTAACATCACAATCCATCCCTGAAAATCAATCAATCAATCAATCAATCAATCAATTATTGGATCCAGCTCTATTGATGTGTCGACATTGCTTTTTAACATAAATATTCCATGATAAAGGGCGGGGGACACTGATACGCTCTTTTTTTTGTATTTTCCCTTTTTTTTTATTTCTTTTTTTTTGTATTCATTTATAAAATCTTCCTTTTCAATAGTGAATTTTCTTGGCTGGACTCGGCTACACGCTACTTGAATACAGCCTGAAGTCGTCGCTACGAAAATATACGGGATGCTTACACTACCGGTTCATCCTGACTGGATCCAGGTTTTCATGGAGTCCGTGTTGTTCATATATGTGTTTTTTGAGTTTTTGTGTGACCCTGCCAATTGTTTGTCGTCTATGATATCGTGTTTCTGATGTTCTGGACCTTTCTTTGGTGAGTAATTGGTTCAGTTTCTGGCCCCATATTACACATGTTATAGTGTTAACTTTCAAAGAAATAAAGCATTTGTCAGACTACCGAACTGTCGGACTATCGGACTGTCGGATTATAGGTCGGACCCCGATGAGATCAAGTGTCTGTGATTTTGAAAGGATAAAGATTCAATCTAGATAGACCCTTTATCCTGACATGCATATGGAGAATACATAGTTCTAAACCCTATATTTCTAGGTGGAGTTTGGTTTTTCACACTTTTATTTGGAGGGGGTGGGTGGGTGGTCTGAGCCAAATGAAACTACCTTCATTTGAAAAAAAACTGTCACAATTTGAGACGATGTTAAACAAAGAGGAAAAACAGTACAATTAATGATCAACAAGCACTAGGAGGGGTAAGCAGTTCTTCCTGTTACTCATCTGACAACCATCGCGTTACTCTTGTTACAAATTCGTCGATAAGTGATGAATGAGGAAAAGATCGGATTGTGATTACGACAAACAGAGCGTAGCTATGGTGATTTAAAAATCGACAAACTACCACACTGTCTGAACACTTACAAAACACCAATAGTTCAAATGTAGTACTTCAATAAAAGGTGGTGAAGTTAGCTAGTTTTATGGGACCAAAACTAAGTATTTCAAAAATAATTATCTAATTGATTTTGTAACCATTAATATCCTTTTTTCAACTTTCTGCCTCCGATGTCCGGTAAAATGATGATAAACCAAGCTGAATGTTGATATTAATTTCATATTATGGTCTGCCATAAGTTGCGGCAACCAAACATATAGACTGTTAAATTCATATATATAAATATAGACATTTAATTTCCACATAAACTCATATATATCTAAATATTACATATATTGAAATGTACTATTAATAATAAAGCTGTGGCCAAATACTGCCAACCATGATATTTTGTTTTTTGTCCAGGATTCTCTGAGATAATTGATTACCATCACATACTGTCACCAGTGTAGTTGAAAGTGGGGTTTTTTTCAGTGTGCATGCAGTAGGTTAAGTAATGGCTATGTCCCAAAACTCATGTTGATTTGCATGGATGACCAACATTTAGCTTCACTTTAGAGTAACATGTAGCATATTGTAAAACACGTTAATGAAAACTGAACGGGAATCAAGGATGGACAATCCAAAGACATTATCAACATTGGATACAAAAGACAGAGGACGAAGACAAACAATTACAAAAAACACAACACAGAAGCATCCAAAGATGAGTTACACGGAGCCCATCAAAAACCAGGGTGAACGCATGTCCTCGCGAAGGGCACTCGGTTCCTACCTTCTATAAGCCACCCCCATGTTGCTCTTATAGTTAAGACATATTGGACACCACTATACACAAACACACAAATAACATTCATAAAACATGAACCTTTCTACAAATATCTGGGGGTAGCTAAGCTATGAGTTGAGTTGGGAAGCATTATATATTTTAAGACCACTTGATCTTACTGACCGCTTTAATCATGTGACGATACCATATTATAAAATATATGTTTTGGTCATTGCATATCCTACTTAAAACAATGTACGATATATTGAAGTCCTTATTAAAGATGATATCTGTGAATTTATGTTATATTCCTCCTTTTGTCGTAGTCGTGATCGTATTGTAGTGTCTATCACCAATTGAGGTTTGAGTTTGAAACCTGCTCATGGAGACTCGATACACCATTATATGATCAATTTTGATAGTGACTTGCGACAGGTCAGTGATGTTTGCCACCAATAAAACTAACCGCCATGATATTACTGAAAGTGGCTTTAAACACAATATGGAATAAGTAATATTTCTCCGTTTGTAATAAGGACATTAAATCTAATTAAGAGGATAGGAAATATTTAATAGAATGAATATAAAATGTATACTACATTACAATTACAATACTATTTTTTCTAAGAAAACAAAATGATGGTAATCAGATATATATTAATGGAGAGAAAATGTTTAGGACATAGTGTACTATGTGTATTCGGTTTTTCCATTTCATTTTACAATTTTTACTTAAACAGCGATAGATTGCTAGATTCACGTTCATTTTTAGTTTCCCATGGCAAGTCTAAAGTCCCTTTGGGATCTGTAAAATATAAAGAATGAATATTGAATTATACACACATTTATTAGCTAATTATTAAGATACAGTCATTAGACGCCATTACAATTTCGGTGACCAACGGCTGATCACGTTCCGATAACTCTCCACTCGTGGGTCAACTGGCAGATAAATCCTCGGAGTCGTGTTGTCGTTATGAAAACAGTGATTAGTTTCAACGCCTATCTTTTTAACCAATCAAATAACAGCTTTTATATGTATCTAATTTAGGATCAGAATCATTTACATTTTTTATGCCCCCTCGATGAAGAATCGGGAGCATATTAATGTACCACTGTCCGTCCATTTGTCCGTCCGGATATAGATACATGGTTTGACCGGCTAACTTCTCCTACAGCTTGGAGCTACAACTTTAATATTTTGTAGCATGTTTATACACATAATAGAGGTGTGCATGTCCACATAATTTTGATTTTCGTCAAATATTCTCAACATGACAGGTAGTTGGACTTAGTCATTTTGTACGACTGTCCAGATATAAATACATGGTTAGACCGGCTATGTCCTCCTACAGTTTTGGAGCTACAGCTTTAATATGTTGTAGGATGTTTATACGCATAATGGAGGTGTGCATGTCCACAGAATTATGATTTACTTCAAAATGACAGGTACATGTAGTTGGACATTAGTTAGTCATTTTTATCTTTACTAGCTGCATAAAGGGAACATGGTTTGTCCGGCTAACTCCTACAGTTTTAGAGCTACAGCTACAGCTACAGGTAGGCATGTCCATAGGATTTTGATTTTCATCAAATATTTGATAATGACAGGTTTTTTTATGCCCCCGCGACGAACAGTTGGGGGGGGGGGGTTTCAAATATACACAGGTAGTTCTTACCAGCTACATAATGGAAACATGGTTTGTATGGCTCCTACTACATTTTTTTACTTGTTTATAATTTCTTATGGTCAGACGGGCGCATCATTTGTGTCTTACAGACATACTTCATTTTTAAAATATCACTCCTAACATAACAACTTTGTCCATAATTATAAAGTGCGGGGGCATACTTCTTTTCTAAATTTTTTTTTTTGTATATTTTTTTTCTACCTCAAAGAAGGAGATTAATAATAGAAAACGATGATTTTGATTGGTAAATATCAATAGCCATTTTTCAATGAAACTGGGATTTGTCTGCCAGTTAACCCACGGTTCATGAGTGGAGGCTAATCGGAGAGTAATCAACTGTGCGTTACTGAAGATGAGCTTACAATGAAACTGCACAATTTATCCTGAATAAAATTGAGAGACAGTTATACTAGCTGCATCAAATGTTCACAAAAGTAAAAACATTTTTTACGCAGATGTTTTCCTCTATGACAACCAAGACTGTTTACCGGACTTGACTGAATATATGAGTAACACGGCGGGTGTCTTTAAAGCATGGACTGCTTACCATTCGCATTCATCCCCGGATGTTGTTTTGTTTTTTTTTGTTTTTTGGTGTCCGTGTTACTCATCTTTTTTGTTGTGGTGTTGTTCTCTTTTGTGCCTTTACGTTCTGCGTTCCGTGTTGTGTGGACCGTTACGATTTCCGCAGCAAACTATGCTCGGTTCGCTTATACCTCCAGATGTTTTGTATATAAGAGTACATGTCTTATTTACGTTATTTGTGTTTGTATGTGTACAGTGGTGTCCAACACATATCGTGTTGTGTTTTTGCTCTGTTTTTTCGTCTTGTGTATCCTATGTTGCCAGTTACTCTGGATTTTCCCCTTTTTTATTGTTTCTTCGGTATTCTCTGATGTTTATTTAATGTATATACTTTAACAATGAAAGGGGGCCATTAAATGTTTCAATTACAATTTTACAATGATAATTATCAAATGTAATGGTGACAATAAAAGCTAATTATTCAAACACCAATCTAACAAAATGTTGCATTAAATATCATCGGTAACACATACTCCAATGATCTGACGGATAACTTAGCATAATAGTATGCCTAATGTAACACAGATACTTTTGCTATGCAGTTTTTGTCTTGTATTTTATGAAGCTGTTTCCGTGTACTGATGTCGTATACAGGTTGTTTACATCGATCAGAGACTAAATAAATTGCATTGGATATTAAAATAATATAATTAATGCTAATTTGTAAAAATGACAACAAGAAATGTTCCATATTGAACGTGTTCTTGCAAGAAAACAAATAGACATGTTTTTTTTTTACTGCATATCAACATTATTAAATATATATAGCTTTTTCCCCATATCTGAAAATATACAAAACGATGAAGTTGTAGCGTATATATTCCGAAGTAGTGAGTACCAATCAACTGCAAGATGATGATCGTTGCGCACTCATTTTAGTTATGAGCTATGTCCATTAATGACTGTGAAATGTAGAACAACAATATATATATTATACACTCCGACAAAAGTTAAGCACCACCCTATATTTTATTCGACTTCATAATGTAATCAGCTTAATCAGTAAAAAATGTGTTTATTTTTTGCAAGAAACAGGAGTTAAAATATATGTGTTGTTTCTCTTAAGGCAAAAAATGATGTCTTTGGTGATTCTTTCTCGTCGCTTTTATATCAAATTTATGTAAAAGGTTTAGTTTACAATTTTCATCACCTTATTTCTTTGAAACAATTGGAAGATCTTAATATAGAATGTTATTGTTTCATTTAATTTTACTAAACATGGTCAATTAAATCTTACGTATGAGACAAGAAAATAGAAAATCAAACATTTTAAAAATAGTCTATTGTGAATTTTATGTATCAGATATCTTAATAATTTTTTTCGTTGGTTAAAATAACAGTAAAATTTCATAATCACTATGTTAAATGAAGAATAGTTTAGCTTTTGTGATTTTTAAAGAGAAAAAAATCAACAATTTTTTCAATTATTTTGAGGCAGCTTGAAAAATGGGAAAATTATAAAAAGATATCTTACCAGAAAGCCCTGGTTGTTCTATAATGTTGAAAGCAAGCTAGTTCTGATTTGAAAATATGATAAAACAATTGATAAAGTCTTTAGAGGAAAAAAAAATTAATAATCATAAGTGATTGTCCCATACGTACAGTGCTAAGAAATATAGTGTTGCAAAGTGCAGTCATATATTGGTCTGGAGAAAACACTGAAATAATTAGAATTTTTATTGTGTTACAGAGCAGGGAGTGTAATTTAAAGTCCCTGTTCAGGGTGGCACAACAGTGCGTTCAAAAGTCTAAACTCAGACTGTCAGAGACTATTGCAATACATGTATGCACATTCAAAACTCCTGAGTCATAAATCAAGCATGAAAAAGGATTCCATTTATCTGCACTGACAAAGACTTGTAGACCTGATCCTACTGGAATAAGTTGTCTTTGTCAAAAGCCAGTATTCCTTGGACAGGGTTGGTGTAATTCCTCTATCTCAGCTTTTGCCTTGCTCAAGTTGCTGTCAACTGGATGTCCTTTGAATTGACACTTAATAGAATTGTCACGCCAATAAATTCCAAAAAAGTCTCTGAGCCACGGACAGATTGACAAACTCTTTGCGGCACGATCAACAGAAAAAATACCACTTCTGTATAAAATCAAGTCCTTCTGGAAAATTTGCACTCGATACATCAATACTGTGCAAACGGGTGAGATGGGTGGTTGTATCTTTTGTACAGTTATCAATCTGGTCTACTTTGTTATTTGTGTAGTGGTTGGATTTGCCACAACAGCCTCCAAGATGAGAAAATTCGCATCGAATTGAAACTGTGCTACCACAGGGGAGCTACCATCACTGGAGGCCGCCATCTTGTCAATGATTAAAGATTTCCACTAAGGGAGACAATTCAAAAAAGTAGTAGTGAGGCTACCATTGGGTATTTCATTATTTATTTTGCAAATAATAGCAGAAAAAAACTTGTGTTTTACCCAAAATATTTTTCAACATAAATTAAATAATAATCATATAAACTATTGTCTGTGTTGAGCATTTATGTTTACAGTAAAACTTGCTTATAACGAATTTCTGGGAGCAGCCAAATTTATTTCGTTATAATCGTAATTCGCTATATTGATATAGCGAACGTCTTTATAACATATAACGAATTCGTTATATAATCATATGCAAACATAGATACATGGACTATACACAATGATTGATCACTTATCTTTAGCAAAGAAATCTTGAATGATAGACTGTTTTTGGCTTTTGGTAAATATATTTTCGATCTTTGTCAAGTATTTAAAAAAAATGTCATCAACATTGTCATACGTTTCCAACGTACGGCGGACAGTGTCAAGTGCAACCATGTGCATTGGTCGGAACGTCATTTAATACAGGATCGTCATCCCTTTCTGAATTTTTACCATCCGTGTCCTTATTTAATAGAGAGTTTGCAATATCATCATCAGACCTTGTTTCAGTTACAACCAACAACAACTTCCTCCAATGTGACCCCGATTTCACCTAGTGTATTACGAATGCTTACGAGGCGCGATAAGGGAAGCTCGTCATCGTCACTACCAGACTCGCTATCATCGATATTTGTCAGTTCGTTTTTAATTCCAGCCTTTAGAAAATTGTTTGTATTGGGTAATACAGGTGTTTTTTTTTATCAAACATAATTGTACTTAATCTCACGTAAAAACAAGTGTATTTTGGTTTTCAAATTTTAAGGCCCCTAGTACAACTGATGAGAGATTATTTCTCGAAATGCGCATTTTGTGCACCAGACTATCATAAGATTTTTATTATTAAGACATTAATTAGTGTTGGGTAGATGGTAGGTGGGCGACAGTTTGTCTGTAATTAGTGTTAAATTGATTAATGAATGTCCTATTGTTTATTTACGACTTGTGAAAATGTAAACAATATCAAATTTACTCGGAGAAGCCATGACTTTTAAATAACTTATAAATTCTTAAAATGTGATCACTAATTAAGAGAATAAACAGTAATCACCTTTATTATTTGATTTTTATTTGTCAGCAAAGTACGACAGGTAATATTTATGCCAGTGGCAAATACAAATCAATATAAAAATACCGATTATTAATAGTAACAAAACGTTTAGATTTTAACTTCGTACTATCCGTGGAAAAAATATGTAGATTTGACTTTCGAGGGACAAAAAATAATGTTCGTTGTAACCGTTAATTCGTACTAACCGAAATATAAAACACACATTTTAATATAGATTTGTTAAGCAGTTGGTCGGGGAATAGAAATTAGTTCGTTGTAACCATTAATTCGCTCTAAACGTGTTCGCTATATTCAAGTTTTACTGTATATATCAAAGGGTGAAAATTACTTGAATTATAACATTTTATGGAGATTTTGGCAGCCTTTTTAACTAATTCTCCATTATTTGCCAAGCTCAATAATTTCAGGTATCTTAAAGCTAATATGCATCTTTGAAAATATATTGGAAAATTAAACTTAAGAATATCCCAGCAAACAATCCGACGTCGGGAAAACGTTGTCACAACG
>MJUT01060428.1:4582-19069 GCA_002080005.1 Gigantidas platifrons | reverse complement strand
CAGCATTGTGGTAAAGTTTGAAAAGATTTGGTTGAGCCTTACTTTAAATATCATCCGGAAACCTAAAAAGTCCATATTTTCTAAGAGAAAAAGGGCCATAACTCAGGAACAGTAAATGTGAAATACACCGTAATCGAACTTGACTTGTATTTCGTGGTCCACAGCATTGTGTTAAAGTTTGAAAAGATTTGGTTGAGCCATACTTTAAATATCATCCAGAAACCTAAAAAATCCCTATTTTCTAAGAGAAAAAGGGCCATAACTCTGGAACGGTAAATATGAAATACACCATAATCGAAATTAACCTGTATTTAATGGTCCACAGCATTGTTTTAAAGTTTGAAAAGATTTGGTTGAGCGGTACTTTAATTATTATCCGGAAACCAAAAGTGTGACGGACAGACGGACATGAGGATCCCTATATACCCCCGATTCGAGCAGGGGTATAATTAGTGACATAAAAGCACAGATATCTAAACTAGTGAATGGTCTATCAAAGGATAAGGAATGGGGCATGGTATACTTATTAATATAAGGTCTGTCAGATGGTAAGGGATGCATCACTGCCTTACTAGAGTATGTATATGATAAGAGAAAACAACAATAAAATATAAGAATATTTAAGAACTAGAGACTTCCACCTCAAATTCAAATAATATTAAACATTTTAAACCACTTATACATTTTAAATGCTGTAAGCATCTCATAATAAAATTACAAAATGTGAAATGGCAGTCAGGTTCACAAAATATTAACAAACTTTGAAAGACATTGTCAAATGATACACAATAAATCTTAAAAGTCACATATCATTTGTTGATCTGGAGTGCCTTGGATACTGTAAAAAAAACCAAGAACATTGTTTAGTACTAAATTTTGACCCCTATAACCTCCTGTATTTTTGGTTTTTGATTTAACTGAATTCTTTTATCTAAACAAAACAGGTTAGCCAATTTGGATTTCAAATAACTGAAAAGTAATATCACATTACCTCCACGTATAAGGATCTTTTGATTCCAAATAATTAAAGAAATAATCAAACATTACATATGTATTCTATAGAAACTGAATCACTACGCTATGTGTCTTGTAGTGATTCGGTTTACACAATTGACTTGACACGATACAGAGAGTTGTAATAACACAGCATGTATAATGATGTATATTTATTTAGTTTCTAACTACATAATGTATATGACACACTACTGGTATATGTAACTCAGTCTATAATTTATTTACAATGTAACACTCTTTCATTAACTGATACAGTGAGTAGAGTGCTTGTTGAGTAATGTGAAGTGAAGAATTTATCAGTTACATCATGTCGAGAACATTTTGATGAGATGATGTATGTCAGCTTTATATTAGACAAACATGCTTAGTTGGGTTTTTATATTGCAAGCTTGCTGAAACAATACTCGACGGGTAGAATTTGTCGCACCACTCAGACACATGATCCTGATTCTAAGCCACTTACTACTTAATACTGTGTGCTTAGCAGAGAAAAAGTAGATACCAATTTTATAGTCTTTATATAGTCCTAAAGTATAAACTCATGCAACATAAATACAAATTAAAGGTTGTTTTTTACACAAAAATAAATGTCTCCCCTCCACATTCTTTTACTTTTGAGAAATATACCTTGTAATTTTTTGTGTGTAAAAACTTTCTGATGATTTATTCTCAGCCAAGAAGGGAATTAACCTTAAAAAATGAACCAATCAAAATGCTGTAAGGATATGTGAATCCACATATAAGCTTTGATGAATTCCCATTTAAAATGTAGAAGGATTTGAGCATACAAATTGCTGTGAATTTCTAATTGATCTCAGATCTTTTCACCTGTTGGTCATCACATCATCAATAGACCATTTGCAACATTTTCCAAACTGATTTTATAATTATGTTTTTATATGAGTTATTCCCCTTTAAGACTTGCAAAAGGTCCCCCTTCATGTTAAATGAAAATAACATAAATCTCCCCCATAATCTGTATAAAATTTTAAGTAACAACCTGTGAATTTTCAAGTTGCCATAAAATTATCTTTCTAAAACAGGTATCATTTTGCCACTCGTAAGGGAAAAAAACTCCTATAAAAAAAATGTATAAAAACATGCCATTTTAAAATTAATCCCTGAATGGTTTGGTTAATGGTGTTTCACGTCACTTTCAACAATATTTCAGTTGTAAGTGAAAAATTACAAATCCCAAAGGCAAAAACTGAACTTTTTAAGAAAACTTTTACATACTCTGGACCAAAGCTATGGAATGAACTTCCATTTTTGATACGGCAAGCTTCCTCTCATAATGCATTTAAAATAAAAGTTAAAAGTCTCATTTTAAATGATGATGTACCTTAAATTACCATTAAATATTTACAAATCTTTTTGTGTATACTTATTACAATGTATTGCTTCTTGTGTGTAACTTTTGTATCTAGTGTATTTTACAATGTATGTTGAAATATGTCAATGAGGGCCTCAGGGAAGATTAGTTATTAACTAACTGTGTAACCCTCTATAAATAAAGAATTTATTATTATTATTATCGTGGCGGTCAATTTTATTGTTGAAGGAAACAGCAGTACCCGGAGAAAATCACTGACCTGTCGCAAGTCACTGAGAAACTTTATCACATAATGATGTATCGAATACACCTCACCACGAACGGGGTTCAACCTCACAACTTTAGTGGTGATAGGCACTGATTGCACAGGTAGTTGTAAACCTAACTACCATACAATCACAACAGCCCCTCATATCTGAATGTGCAAAAGGTCTATAACATGTTTAATTTAACATATCAATATGTTGCTCATTAATATCTGGAATAATACCATTTTAATGCTTTATTCGTTACTGCCTAAATTATCATATAATTGTAGATCTAATTTCACCACTACTTCTCCTGACGATATCTCATGTAGTAACAGTCTTTTTGTAATGGGTCCTCTCTTTTCTTTAGATTCCTGTAAGATTTCTTTTACTCTTATTTCTGTTCTTCCAAGAAAATCTTAAAATGATAATCACAATATAAATTATTTATTTCTCAGTTGAAAAACTTGTGTCTTATCCACTTTTTAACTATGAACATTTAAATATGCTAAAACTAAAAATTATTTATAAATCTAGATACAAAATATTCTGGAAAGAGGCTTGATACAATAAATAAATTGATCAATAACCATAAAATACACCATGGAGGCCATATTAGAGGTTCCTTAACATATACACCATAGAGGCCATATTGAAAATTAGATAAACAAAAATTATTTTATACCCCAATGAATATTTGTTCACAAAAAAAAATAATTAATACACTCCATGGATCTGAAGCAATTAGTAATTTACAATACAGGCCATATTTCATGCCTGCTCAATGAGGAATAGAACATACTGCATGGAGGCCATATTGGATGTTGGATCAACAAAAAAATGATGATTTTTTTGTGTGTTATCCATAAGTTATTTCTGATAACCTACCATTAGGAGAAAACAGATCTCTATCAAATACTGTGATACATAAAACATCTTGATCTACGTCTCGTATTGTAAACTGCATATTCTGGTTCCATTTAGGATTTAGTGTTGCTGGAATGACTTTAGTTTTATGTTCTTGTGCACCCATACTGACTTCACAATAAGGATCACTTTTTCCTGTCAAATATTCAGGTTAAAATTGAAGGAAAAAAAGAACATTTTCCTCACAAGTAAATGAAAAAAGTTAAAGTTAAAAAAAAAAAAAAAAGAGAACAAAAACTCAATAGAAGATGAAAGAATTAAATATTAAAAATATATCAGATATTTTACTGTAATTAAAATGCAGCCTTCTAGTGAAGAAATAAACTTATCAAGATGAAAGGAATAAAGCTGTATGTATCTTAAGGATATTATTAAATATTTGGAAATACAAACATTTTTTGAACTGAGCAAAAGATACTATATAGCAATAGATCAATAATAGTATACATTGTATATATTTATCTAAAATTACATAGTGAATATATTAACAAAATAACTCTTGATAATGATTAATTGATTGGTATTTAACATCAACATTAACAATATTTCAGCTATATCAGCGTGAACAAGTTTTATTATTAAACTTAATTCTAGATAATGAACTTAGAATAATGAATGAACTTAGAATAAATATGATATAACAACAGCTTTTGACTGAGATTTGGTCAAAATGTGATACAATGTATTGGAAAGTCATTGTGTCACCAAAAAATCACAATATAACTGAAATATTGTTGAAAGTGGCATTAAACAGCATAATCATAAATGCAAAAAAATCAGATTTCATTTTTTTTTCTTAAATGTTGCTATTGCTAAAGACATGAAAACATATTAAGCTTAGATACTACACATGAAAGTTATCTGTTTTTTTTAAACATGCAGTTTTTGTTTTCAGCCATTGTAAGCAGCTTTTGAAGCATTGCAGACAACATCAATAGTTTGATTAACTGAAATAAAAACATGGCAGAGCAGATATCATACAAAGCTTGAGTAACATCAGAAGCAGAATGCCCTGAACTTTAGAAAATATATATATATAAGAAGCACTACAACATTAAAGGTCAGAGGTCAAGGTTACAGACAAACATACCATTAGCATCTCGAGATTGGAGATCACAGCCTTCTTGTATTAACACCAGCAATCGTCCAAACCCAGCACTGCGCTTCACTGAACACATGCAGAAAAAATAAAAATAAAATCATGCAAAACAAATATAAAGATATAAGGATTGGGTGAAAAAAAAATAATACATGCTAATGTTATGACAAATGTATTCAAACTCTGAGAAATGTTCAGGAAATGCTTGGAAAAAGAGGGATTTTCTTGCTTTTGGTTGAAAATTGGATATAATTCCCTTAAAAAGAGTTTCATGACATTAACAGTTTTTGAAACATTTTTTCAGTGTACAATGTAGTCCAACTTTGAGGCATACAACGGTTTGTAGATATTTAAAAGTCACATGACATGATGAACAGATTGCAATGTTGACATATTATTTTATTCTGCACTGGTTCTATTTGACCAGACAAATTGTACTGACTGGATAATTTTTTGCTATATACCATCACTGACCAAGATATAGCTTTTCTGGTACCTGATTCATGTTGAGCAACGGAAGAAAATGGTAACAGTATAAGCACTGACTTCACAGAGGATACCATAAAAAATGATGAGAACGAAGTTTGTTTCTGCTCATTTTAGACAATATGGTAGTTGTTTTGGGTGTTATAACATTGCAGGATAAACACAATATATGTACATTGTTTGAAAATATAAAATTCAATTGAAACTTTCTGCGAAACAGGATAAAAAAGCTTGCTAAAGTCTCGTTTTTCTACCTGTTTGTACAATTTTTTTTATTTTCTGACAATGTATATGTATATTGTCTATATATTTATGGCAATAAACAGGGTATATAAAAATCAAAATGGCCGACATCTTTTCTTCCATCTTTTGTGTGATATTTACTGGTATAATAACTGGTTTCTATATTTATTTATGTCTTATCAGTATTATTTTTTCCTTAATACTTAAATAACACAAGGATAACATGAGATTTGATCAAATATATATATATATAATATGTCAAATAGACAATAGACAATAGGCAAATATACAGAACCAAATCTAATTTTAACAGAAAGTGAAGGAAAATAATGTGAGTTATTTAATTGATTTTAAAGAAGGTTTCAACTGAACTGTGACTATATGTGAATGTAATAATCTCTGACATTCAACGTGGGAGTGAAATTATAATGATATTATTTCATATCCACAAACTTAATCTATATACATGTACATGTATGTAATAATTATTTAAACTATGCTTCATCTCTCTCAGGTAAAGGTAACCTGAGCTAATTTTAGCTATCCTATTTACATCCTTTTGGTATTCTTACTCCAAAAGATTTTTAAATTATTTGAATTTTTTCAATCTTTTGACGTTGAACATACTTGATGAAAGTTATTCTTAAAATGTGTAGTGTGTATTAAATATAATTCAATATTAACCGGGCCCGGTCAATATAATGTTTTCTTCCAGACTTTGTCCAAACTCGTTTTTTTTGTCTTAGATATACAATAACTAAAAACATATTGTCTGACAGATTTGCAAGTATTGAGTATAATATAACAAATAGTTCATGGCACTTCGGGTTAAATGGCAGTTTATGGACCGGACTGTCACCCACAAAATAGTATATGGACCTCAGCTTCGATTTGTTAAATAGTTGCCCTCTTATAAGATCACCCAATTGTAAAAGTGGCCTCTCTTGTGGGGGACAATTTAATATTTTTTTACTACATGTATCTTGGTGGATCTGTAATCTGTCCTGATAAGAGAGGTGGCCTTTGGTGAGAGGGGCCTTGAAAGAGGGGGACTGCTACATGGGATGACACTGACAAAATATATGATAAGGGTTGCCATGGACAACATATATCATACCTGTTAACCTCAGAGATTGTGTATGTGGGAGATCTCCCACATTCCAACTATTTAATGTGGGAGATTTTGCATGACGAACTTTTTCACACTAAAATTTTTAGATTAAAGCAAACAAAATTTACTGTACAACTTTTATTGTTGTTGCTGAGCAACATTACTTCAAACCACTTTGGTAGGACAATACAGCTTGTTTTGCTGATCTTAGAACAGAGTCACTTGGTTCGTACTCATAACACAACAAGTTTTGATTTTGCTTTGCACATAATAAAGAACAAAGTGTGTCATTGTTCAACTCAGATCTCGTATCTGTCTGGATTTTTTTTAACATAGACAAAATTCTCTCTGGGTCTGCATTTTTAAGATTGGTTGATTTCCTTGTTGAAGCAACTGCTTTTTTGTGTGAATCTCCATCAGCATGTCTTTTAATATCATATACACCACCATGGCTGACACTATAATTTGTAGAACAAAGTTTGCAAAATGCCATATCATTCCCTAAAGATCTTCAAAGTAGGCTGCACCCAATCGTATAATTTCGTCCAGTCCTCCAAGAATTTGCAATAATGTTTCTTCTTCTTTGAAGAAGGGGTGCTAGGTCCTGATTTTGTTTCCAACATCTCCTTGATTGTGACATAGTTGAACTGTATTTTTTTTTTTTTTAATTTCGTATTTAAGTAAGTAATTGAACGATACTCGCCTTCAAATTTTCTTTTTCCACAACTTTGATTCGTGTAGTTATCCATTCGATATTGCAAACAACTTACATTGTCGGCGTTTCTAGTAAAAACCGAGAGAATTCCGAGTAACAATCGGCTGATTCACGCAAACGTTTTAATGACCCAGCTGATAAAAACAACAAAAATGGCGTCCAACTTTTCGATTTTAATCAAATTTATGGTCGCGGGAGATAATGTGGGAGAAGTATTTCAAAGCGGGAGTTTTTAGTCTCCCGCGCGGGAGGCACATTCTTTGCGGGAGGCCGAGCTCAAAAGCGGGAGTCTCCCATGAAATGCGGGAGGGTTAACAGGTATGCATATATTGGATGGGTTTTATACAATCTAACAGAAATGTAAATCATTTGTCCATTCTCTACAAAGAAATAATAGTAAATGAACTGGTAAAAGGTCCATCTTGTAGTACAAATTATTTTATTTGTAAAAGTCACAAATATGACATTACAAATGGGATTGGACAAAAGATATTATCATGCCCTTGACACATTTTTATGAAAATAATTTTTTCAGAAGAGAACAGACAACTGTCTACTTAAAAAGCAAAATAAAAATCACATTCATCTCTGAAATGAAGAAAAAATAAAACTTCACCATCACATAATTGAAAGAATAAAATTTAAATTTTAAATAAAAACCATAACAATAACATGTAAACAGAAAACTCCATATTAAAGAAAGTGACAGAAATAAATGTTTTATATTCTTCAAATTTTATGATGGTGAAGTCAGCACATTTAGGGTGTGGTCAAACATGCCATCTTACCATTCCGAGAGGGGGAAAGGTTAATCCCCTCAACAATAATAACCAACATACGACCTACAATTTTATTAGGCTCCTCTACTGTAATGTAATAATACAAGAGGTTAATAGTTATAACTATCACCCTTCTTCTACTGTAATGTAATAACACAAGGTTAATAGTTATAGCTATCACCCTTCTTCTACTGTAATGTAATAACACAAGGTTAATAGTTTATCACCCTTCCTCTACTGTAATGTAATAATACAAAGGTTTATAGCTTGATAACTATCACGCTTCTTCTACTGTAATGTAATAATACAAAGATTAATAGCTTGATAACTATTTCCCTTCTTCTACTGTAATGTAATAACACAAGGTTAATAGTTATAACTATCACCCTTCTTCTACTGTAATGTACTAATACAAGGTAAACAGTTTATGAATATCATTCTCATACTGGATTGTAATAATAAAGAATAAGGGTTTGTAACAATCAACAATCTTCTTGAAACAATTCATCAATATTAATTTCTAACTACAATCAAACTTGTATTCGACGGTCACCTTCGGAAAAAAGGAAAATTGACAGTGTAAGTTAACACAAATCACAAGCCACATGCAAAGATTATTCAAATCTATCCATGTTTACTAAAGTTATTGCATAAACAAGACACAATTCTCAAAATTGGTGAGTTTTCAACCAAAAACTAAGATTTTCCTCCAAAACCCTTGCTTCAAATATTTCCATGTTAGAACCCATCCAAGATAATGATAATTACAAGCCACATGCAAAAAATTATTCAAATCTATCCATGTTTACTCAAGTTATCGCGTAAACAAGAAAGTGTGACGGATGGACAGACAGACGGCCGCTATTACTATATCCCCTCACCGCTATCACGGGGGGGATAATAAGACATAAATCAGATCAGGAGGGTTTTAAACTGGCTGTTTACAGCAGACAACCAGTAATTCAAGGTGAACGTTAGGGAAAGGTTGACTACATCCACATTATTGGAATCTACTGTGGAAGGTAAATATTCAAGGTATTAGTATATAATCTACACTTTACATAATATATCCACTTAAAACATGGACTATTTCTTCCTTAATAAGACCTAAGATGTTATTTTTTTTGATAAGCAATACTAACAGCTATGGACTTTTTCTCTCTTTTTCCTTTCCGTTTCTATGTAATTCTTGGATGCAGCTTCTAAATGTCGTAACCAATTCTCTCTGGAAAAAAAACACAAGAATGTTAATTTGGACTTGATGAAAAAAAATTCAAATTCAAATGATATGTCAGATGAATAGTTTCTCATACTTTATACAAGCTATAACATTCTGTCTCTGTAAGACATATCTTTCTTCCTTAAACCAGAAACATCCGGTCAGCCTGATCGGGAGACATGCACATTAAAATGTCATTATTTGTAGTAAAGTGGGTTGGGAGTTACTGATAAACAACAGCTGATAAACATAAGTACATGTACAATGACATGGATGAGGACTCTTACGTCAATATATAAACACAACATCAAACACATGAAATTAGATTTCTAAATGTTCATACTTAAAATGCTACGTCTTTAAATAAGACCTTTACCATGTGAGACAGGACATATAATACAGCTGCTCATAATGCTGTCTTCTATGTGTTCACTAGTCATTTATAATGGTATTATGAATATGTCACAGTTAAAGCTATCTTGAAAATAACATTAACTTTTCCACCTTTTTAAAGGGTTAGCTAGGGTTATGGTGTTCAAAGCCATTTTCAACAATATTTCAGTTATATCGTGGCGGTCAGTTTTATTGGTGGAGGAAACAAGAATCTCTGGAGAAAACCATTGACCTGTCACAAGTAACTGACAAACTTTATTACATAATGTTGTATCGTGTACACCTCGCCATGATCGGGATTCGAACTCATAACATTATTGGTGATAGACACTGATTGCACAGGTAGTTGTTAATCCAACTACCATACAATCACGACCACGACAGCCCCCTGCATTTAATAAAAATATATTTACTTTTGCATTATTTACAGAAGAAATGGGATCTTCCATTTGACCAACAACAAAAAAAAGAAGAAATTTGAATATCTTTCACTTGTTTTTATGTCTTTTACCATGGTTACCCTAAGCTCCACTTAAGAAAAGACAAATTTTCCACACTTGCTAAAGATATTCCTTTATCTCTAAATAAAGTCTTACAGATGAACCTATTAGGCTTAAGTTTGTTTAAAGCCAATTCATTTTATAAAAAAATATGAATATGTCTGGTTTGGTTTTATGGTGTTTAATGCCACTTTCAACAATATTTCAGTTATATCGTGGCGGTCAGTTTTATTGGTGGAGGAAACCGAAGTACCCGGAGAAAACCACAGACCTGTCACAAGTTACTGACATAAATGAATATGATCTGCAGTGATTACAACCTGACAAAGGACACCAACCTCAATAGTGTTGACTAATGGCTACTATGAAGTTGTCTATCATAGAAGTTATAAATGCCTCTAAATAAACAAATATAACATACATCATAGTCATACTGAGGATATTTCTAGATTCCCTGTAAATAAAGGACATTTACCTCTCAGTGTTAGTGCCTGTTTTAAAGTTGTAGACCCTGTCTATATGGGACACTTGGAATAGACAGTTATCACTATCTTCTTCACCAACTCTTTTTACCATAATCTCATTCAGAAATATTGGCTATAAATAGAACAAGAAATATAGGCTATAAATAGAACAAGATATATAGGCTATATATAGAATAAGAAATATAGGCAATGGGAAAAACAAGAAATATAGGCTATACACAGAATAAGAAATATAGGTTATAAATAGACAAAAAAATCTATTATAGGCTATAAAACAATACATAAACATACCCTAAACATAAATATTTTAGTTATATCTGATATGGAGAAAAAATGTTTAATGTTTCAATGTTTTCAAAATCTATATATAATATTAAATTAGTAATCAGTTTATCTCGGGTAATTTAAAATGAAACACTTCTAACACTCAATGGTGGGGGAATATTTGTCTTTATAGACTTTTGGGTCATCAATTTAGTTCTGATACAATTTTTTACATTTCTTGGTGAATGAATATAACTGATTGTTTCATAACATCAATTTTGAACATATATGATAAATGTTTGCTATATACAATAACTTACTGAAATATAGCTTTTCTGGTACCTAATTCATATACAGAAAAAATATACCACTCTAATAATGTACTTACTGTTTTGTACATTTTATACTGTGATTTAGCCTTAGGATCAAAGACGAACTTGCTTGTACTACTACTTAATGGATTGGCAAGAAGTAGAAAATCATTACACAGAAAACCAACTAATTCTTTGTTACTCTTCAACTGTAATAGAAATCATTACATACAAAATCAACTAATTCTTTGTTACTCTTCAACTGTAATAGAAAATTGGTATATAGAAAACCAACTAATTAGGAGATAACTGTACTGTATTTTAAGCTTTGCAGACATAAATCGTCTGTTTTACGGTCACAAATTGAGTCTACCTGCGTAGCGGAGCTAGGTAAATGGATATTTGCAACTGTAAAACCAAGATTTATGATCGCAAAGCTTAAAATACAATGCAGTTATCTTCATTCTAATGCAATACTGAACATGAAAATGTATTCTTGCATATCCTTGGGCGTAATAAGCACACAAATTAAAATTACGCGAAATGTTGTTGAAGACCTTGGCACATAAACAACATGACATCATATGAAGACTTGCAGTTTAAAACATAAAGCTCAGACATTTTTTGACTTTGTGTATGCTTCAATGTTGATAAAATGTAACTAAAAAAGTTTTTAAGGTAGGCACTTTAATTATTTTTGTGTATTGTTGTAAATGTGCATGTAGGATTTCATATTTTTGTGTATTGTTGTAAATGTGACATGTAGGATTTCATATTTTTGTGTATTGTTGTAAATGTGACATGTAGGATTTCATATTTTTATGTATTGTTGTAAATGTGACATGTAGGATTTCATATTTTTGTGTATTGTTGTAAATGTGACATGTAGGATTTCATATTTTTGTGTATTGTTGTAAATGTGACATGTCGGATTTCATATTTTTGTGTATTGTTGTAAATGTGACATGTAGGATTTCATATTTTTGTGTATTGTTGTAAATGTGACATGTAGGATTTCATATTTTTGTGTATTGTTGTAAATGTGACATGTAGGATTTCATATTTTCACGACAGTAGATCCTTCCAGCTGAACCCCTTAGTTACGACTGGTAGATTGTCAATTTTAAGTGATAAAGTTTGTCAGTGAATGACGGCAGGTCTGTGCTCTTATCCCCTGATTACTTCAGTCTTCTCCAACAATAAAGCAGACTAACACGCTATATCTAAAATATTGTTGAAAGTGGCATTAAACACCAGATATCATAATCAATTCAGAGACTAGTAGAGTGGTATGGTTTTTCACTACAAGTTCAAGCCTTTTTAAGGAGGAGGGTCATGATGAAGCTGAAAACTTGCTGAAAGTGGTGATCAATACCAAAAAGTAGATCATAATCCATTCTATATTATTTATATCATTTTTTTTTATAAATGATAATGCTTTCTGTATGTTATTGTACTTTGTCATCATCAATGTGTGATGGCATCTCAATCAATGTGTGATGGCATCTCAATCAATGTGTGATGGCATCTCAATCAATGTGATGGCATCTCAATCAATGTGATGGCATCTCAATCAATGTGTGATGGCATCTCAATGTTAAACACAACATTATCACATATAAATAATGTTACTATAAAGCAAAAAAAACAAACCTTGTATATCGTTCCAGAAAACAATACCTTCCGTGGACCAAGGCAGTTTGTCACTGAATTAAATGTGATTTTCTGAAGAGAAGAGAGAGAAAACATATCAATTAATATATGTAAATAAACAGCTATATAAGCTATATAAGCTTTCAATACAATCATTACAACTGTCATCAATTCTTTAGCTCCCCTCCCTGCACAGACAAAATGATTGACCCTCCCCACCATCTTCTCCTTTTACTTGTATTAATTAAAATGTCTGTACATAGTCCCACTCCTGTTGTCATTTTTATTCCTGTCCCCTGCTCTCTTCATTGTTTCTAAACTTTTTTTTGTCAAGATTTGATTGCATTATTCTGCAATACATCATCTGTTCTGGTTTTCTTGTACCTATATCAAATAACATTATTAACAACATGAATTCTAAAAGAGCAGAAGATAAGCAAAATTCTTAAACCACAACATTTTTCAAACATATGTTTGTGGTAGAAAATCAAAGAAATATTTAGATGGATTTATAATGCTATGAAAAGTGCCGTTGGGTTTTCTTCCCCTTACAATTTTACCTCTTTCAAATATCCCCAAAAAGATCGTGTTATTTTGGATGTTATGTACCATGTAGCAGCAGCTCCTAATGAGCTATGGTTGCTAGGAGTGGTTGTTTGTGTATTGTAGCAGCAGCTCTTAATGAGTTATGGTTGCTAGGAGTGGTTGTTTGTGTATTGTAGCAGCAGCTCCTAATGAGTTATGGTTGCTAGGAGTGGTTGTTTGTGTATTGTAGCAGCAGCTCCTAATGAGTTATGGTTGCTAGGAGTGGTTGTTTGTGTATTGTAGCAGCAGCTCCTAATGAGTTATGGTTGCTAGGAGTGGTTGTGTGTTTCTTTTTCTGTATTAAATATTATTTAGGGGCCATTCTGGTCATGATTGCATGGTAGTTGGATTTACAACTACCTGTGCAATCAGTGCCTATCACCTCTAATGTTTTCTCCGAGTACTCTGGTTCCTCCACCAATAAAACTGACTGCCACAATATAACTGAAATATTGTTGAAAGTGGCATTAAACACAATAAAACCAATCAAATCAGTCTAAATACTTTTGTCTTACCTCTGGAAGACCTTCACAATGAACATGATTTTGCATCCATTCCAACTTGTCAGAGTTTTCTCTTTCTCTCACTCCTTCATTGACTTGACTACAAAGTTCTTCAGCTTTAGTGAGAGCATCCTTCAGATTCTGATTGTCTGGGTGACCTTCAGGAGTATACTGTAGTATCTTTGAAAAAAAAATGTTAACATAGCACTGAGAGTACCGATGGACAACTGTGAAGGAACTTTTAATAAGTTATCATATTTATAAATGTAAAGCAGAATTAAATTGCAAAAAATCATTTTGAAAGGCACAAAGTGGAATGTGTATATAAACCTTTCTAATTTTCAGTAATTATGCAAGTAGATGACAAAATTATAAGATAAATATATGAAGATTAGTGAGTGAGAAAGTGATTGTTGTTTAACACCAAATGAGCAATTTTTCAGCTAAATCAAGGCAAGAAAAAGTTACATTTGATGAGATGATGATGATGTCTGCTTTGTACTAAACCAACATCCAACATGCCTAGTTGGATGGATTTTCATAGTGCTAACTGATTGAAACAACAGTCTGTGGGTAGATGTCACACCACTAGGACACATTATCCTGATTCCCTGCCAAC
>MJUT01060423.1:535865-565867 GCA_002080005.1 Gigantidas platifrons | reverse complement strand
CCCCCTTGAATCCGCCCCTGTCTACCAAGTCAGGGTCATTACGGTTTTCCCAGTTGTTGACTGATTTTCTCTGTTTGCATACTTATGAATTTTGCCTTTCCTTTTGGAAGATTGTTCGGAGTTCGGTAATTTTGTTATTTCCCTTTTATTTACTTACATTGTGAATCAGTAAGAATATAAATACCTTTATCGTACACCGAATCTGTTTGAGTAGTCAAATTGCATTGACTGGATACTTTTTGCTATATATGGTCATTGTTCTGGTACCTGATGCATATTGAGCGACGGTAAGAAGCGTTAATAGTACGTGCACTGACATAACTGAGGATACTATTAAAAACTTTTAGAACGACGCATTTTACTGTTCGGCAGTTGCTGTGAGTTTTTGGACTTTGCAGGATCAATACAATATAAGTACATTCTCGATAATATAATAATAATTTGCACTCTCTGCGAAACAAGACAGAAAAGCTCGTAACCTGCTTTGCTTTTCTACCTGTTTCGAAAGCTCGTACAAATAAGTTTAATATTCTCCGACAATGCACGTATATTGTCTATATGTAATGTTCTTCTGTATAAAGGCCAAAGTATTATGTTGAACTGCGGAACACTCTATTTTTAGGATTTACTACATTAAACTTCCCCCGATAGGCCGAGTGTGGTGAGACCGATAACGTCGTCTTGATCATTATTGCTAATGTGGTGATATACTGACAGTCTTGGGTCTGTATTCCTCAAAATAAGTTTGTATTTGGTGAGATTGTTGACTATCGCTCACTGGATTTTTTCTACGATGGTATTGGTTTGTCTGGTTTTTTTCGTCTTCAAATTTTGACGAAACAAATAGTATATATCTTTGTAAAACAATTAATATTTGTTTCATTATTGTTTTTTTTTCCATTGGAATAATGAATCTTCTGTAAAGTTCAATAAATCTTGTTTTTCCCCATTTTATTTTTAACTGTAGGTATAGCGACTGGTTCAGTCTATTGCGATTCAGCATTGAAAAGCCTCTCTATATGAGAGTGTGTTGCAGATAATACTACACTAGTGATTAAAACACACCAATGGTACAACAAATATAAGTACACTAAGGCTGTGATACTTGTTAGAAGTCCATTCAAAATCTATGGCTCTTGCTTTGATCTGGATATAACTGGTGATCATAAAGGAGTGGCTACTAAAAAAATAATATGACAGTATGTATGATTTTAAGCCATTAATATGGAAGCATTGCGCTTGGCAAAACATTTATGCAATTTCTATATGCGTCTTATATAATTGTATTGTATTTGAACATTTGCTCGTATCAATTGTAGATTTGATGGTTAAAAACTTGTATTTTCTTTTTTTGTTCTTTGTTACTGACGGGATTTCGGCGGATGCCGTAAGTGGATATCAGTGACCATTAAGTATTGACGATGCTTTGGCGGATCCAGTAAACGGATATTTTTTACCATAATGATTTGGATCAAACAAGCGGATATTTGCGACCATATGCAATTGACCGCGCTTTCAAGGACCCAGAAAGCAGATATTTGCGACCACCAATGATTCATCAATTACTGATGTCGCAAATATTCGATTACTGGATCCGCGCAGTCAGTAATAACATCTTTGATCGCTAAGGGGACCATCAGTTCACACTTAATGACAACAATCGCTAAAATACATAACACTTATTTCGATTCTAAAGCACTCCCTCGTGAATAAGAAAATAAACGTGAATATCACAAAATTGAACGAAACATGTGAAGGAGTTAAATAGTTATGAACATAGATATTACTTTAATATTGATGTATTTGTATATACATATATAATAAAGTTAATCAGCGTTTAATAATAACAAAATGTGAAACACATTTTAACGCAAACTATAAACACATGAAATATCACAGAGTGGTCTTACAAGAGACGATAAATAATTTGTAATTGGTTTTAAGGTGGTGATATACAAAAATTTTCAATGTTTCTACGTTTGCAATAATCTTGAGCTGAAAAAAAAATATCTGTTATGATGTTAAGGAAAATAAAACCAAAGTATATTTCGTTGTACCAGCAGACATGACCCATAACAATATCATTTTTGTATGTAATTCACATCACATATACTCATTGACAAGGGACAAAGGTACTGGCAATTCACTTGTCAACAATACAGATATCACGACGAAACTTTCGAAAGATAAAATCCTGGAAAATCACCAATATGATTTTTTTCCTACTTTCTTTTGCTATGGCATCTTAAGCAAAATTGAAGATCCAAGTCTACTGTCTCTCACTGGATATCCAAAATGAATAGAGTTATTTTGCTGGATCTACAAAATGCTCATCGAAACCTATTTTAACCTCTATTCTATCGAAACCGGGTTACAGTGTTACTGTGACACTAGCCACTGCAGAGGTGGTGTGAATCAGATGTGCGTTCTGAAAAATAGTCACGAGTAGTCTGAGCGTAGCGTATGATGATGACTGACATTAATTAAACTGACATTATATTATTATTCAACATTTATTTACATCAAATTTACGATATATTGATTCCCAAAAGAAGATAACTATTTTCTTTAGATGCCTATGCCTAATAGCTATTGAATCTGTTAGACCATTATTTGATTTTCGTATATTTCGTTTGCCCAATGCGTTGCCTGTCCATCTGTGATTTACATTTTTTCGTTGTCCCTTTGGTATCTTCGGTATCTGCATTTTGAAGCATCAGCTATGAATGCCCTGTTCTTTAAGAAACGGTATTTAAGAAGCATTTTTTTTAATTTCTCAGTTATTTCATACGGAAGAATAATCATTCACTGACCATTAACTCTTATCTCAAATAATTAACACAAAAACTGACTACAATAAATGCATATGAAAATCAAAGGTCGAAGACTGTGACAGATTAGCACAAAATGCTGTCGAGATCAACAGGTTAATTGAACACCAATCCTCTCTGAATCTCTAACGGGAATACAGAAAAACAAACAATAAAAAGCTGAACAGATTTAATTGTGCATATTGGAAGCGAATGTGCGCATGTGTGCAAAAGTACCACCATAATAATGCAAGACAAAATTGAAGATGCCAAAGAGGATCTGGGGGGTCGTTGTGGTCGTTATCATAATACAGTTGGATTTACAACTACCTGTGCAATCAGCTCCTATCACCACTAAAGTTGTGTCGTAAAGTTTGTCTATGACAGATCAGTGGTTTTCTATGTGTACTCATGTTTCCTCCACCAATCAAACTAACCGCTACGATATAGCTGAAATATTATTGAAAGTGGCACTAAGACACCATAAACCAAGCCTAGACTAAAATGATTCTACAATTACCAATCATATGACACACAAACACCCTACTTAAAGGAAATACGGAAATGCTGTTTGTATAAAAAGGAACATTTACTATTAGAAAATCGAAGTCGTCGAGATAATCACTTATCTTAGAACGCAGCTACCCATCCATTATGCAATGGGCCCATGGATTCAAATGGCTTTTCCTTTTGGAAGGTTTTTATTTTCAGTATTCAATATCTTTAAGCAAACAACATTTATTCAATTTCAATGGAATTCATTGTCTTTTCTCAGTGTTATACCAGTCAGATGCTTATTTCTGTATATTTTACATACTTATTAAGACCCTGTCTGTCTCTGTGGTACTTTGCTTGTTATTATCTAGTGTTGTCGTAATTGTTATCGATACATACCATGACCGATAACTATTGCATAGCTTTTTACTCTGGACAGCTGAGATTTGTAACTGAACTCCTTAGGTAACTGCAAAACACACGTGAGTGATTTGAACAGCTGTTTGCTGTGGTGCAAACGACTGTATATAGCAGACAGATATCGCAAGAAAATAGATAAAGGAGTAATAGTAAATGATTACATAAATTCGTGAATATACTCAATTAAAATTAAAGAGGAAATTATATATTTATGTTGTTAATGTTCCGTTTTCTTATCAATCTTTTATACTATTGTGTGACTTTGTATTAATAAAGGGGTAAAATAAACTTAATTTTTGTATAATCATGAATCTAATTATGTGTTTCTGATACATCATCCGTGTAAGAGCGATAAGAAACGGGACAGTATAAGGGCGTACTTGATTGATTTTATTTTGATTTTTGATGTTTTAACGCCACTTTCAACAATATTTCAGCTATATCATGGCGACCAGTTTTAGTGGTAGAGGAAGCCGTAGTACCAGGAGAGAACCACCGACCATGGGCAAGCAGCCGGTAAGCTTTATCACTTGCGGCCGCGAGTCGAGTGCCATACTTGATAGAAGACATAATGGAAAATGATAAGAACGACACTTACATCTGTAATTGTCAGACAATTTGTCAGTGGCTTACCACAATGAACACAAAATACGTATTATTACGTAAATATAGCATTAATTTGGATGAATGAAAATTAAATTTTGCTATAAAACTTTGCAAGGTTTAATCATTTATTTTAAATAGATTTATCAAACATTGTATTTAGTTTACTTGTATATTTATTATTAAACCAAAGGTTCATTAGTCATATGTGACATTAGGGGATTTGTGGCTACTTTATTTAGACAATTTGGTATATGCGTGCTATTAAAACGTTTAGTTGGCTTTCCCAATCAATCAAGGGATGACACTTTCCAGAACCAGCATTAGTGTACAACTTTCCACGTTTTGATTACTGTTTCAAGAATTCTAAATGACAAAACATACTAGAATTATATTATATTTCATAACCAGAATTATTGGATATTACTATTATTTCGTAATCAAGCTGTTACATCTGTAATACAACCCTGCTCTCGCAAAAATGATACATAATGCATTTCTACAGTGCTTTGCAGAATTTTATCAATTACACATACATGTATATATATATAAAGCAAAGACCAGGTGCCAACTCATATTATATAGTATATCTACAATAGAGGAACACACAAGGTAAATATATAATTTTTCAGAATTACATGTACATTGTTTCAATTGTAGACTAGAATGTATGGTCAGGGTCTGAATTTAGACCAAAAAAAAAGGTTTTTGTCAGGACCTGATTTTAGACTGTATTATATTGTCTGGGCATTATTTTATCCAAAATTATTTTGTCAGATCATGATTTTAGACTATATTATATTATCTGGGCATTATTTTAGATAACATTATTTTCTCAGGTCATCATTTTAGAATATATTATTTTGTCAAAAGATCATAATAGAACTAATCTATAAACAACAATCTAATGTTTTAGAAGAAATTATTTTAAGGGGGAAGCTGTATCGAATTGGTCTAGAATCTTTTAAAAAAAATTGAAGATATCAAAAAGATAATCAGAAGCCGTAAATCGAGAGACAGACAATATAAAAGAGAAAGGACAATCAATGAGGTACAAAATATTACAAAGAAATCTAAAGAACAACATAAATCTCCTAAAACACGGGGGGACTCGTGTGCTCTCAAATATATTATAGCTAAATGTTACACATAGTCACCATACGTGGATATCACCTCCGCTTGTATCTCACACAAAACGCTGACTAAATCAAATTCGTATTCATTCTGTTGGTATATATTTTAATGTTTATGTTTGATATGTTAAAACTATGAGGAAGCAGTATTATAAAGTTCCTTTGTAAGTTGGAATAAATTGTGTCCTATCCAAATGTTATATAGTTAACAAAACAATTAATTCAATTTATAAAGTTCTTTTTGTAGGCAGTATGAAATTAACTGTAGTTATCGTGACTCTTATTTTTATGACTCTTGTTGATGAAGGAGCAACATGGGGTTGGCGAGCGCCCAGAATCAGAATCAGATTGCCTCGAATATCTGTACGTCGTATCTGGGAGAAAATTTGTAAACCGATTTGTACAACTAGATGCGTATTGGCTACCGGATGTCCCTACTGTATTCCAGTCTGTTTGTACGGATGCCATAAAACAGATTGCAAATTGTTTGGAAAAAAAAGAAGCGAACCTCAAGTAATTATTACTCCAAGCTATTTATATGAAAAACTCACCATATCTATTCTACTTAAACTCTTGTTTATTCGAAGAGCATGTCTAATTAATAAGAGGCCTCAGTTTATCTCATAGACTAGTCATTTTATGGACATGTGGGCGTAAGAAATCCATGTGAATATTAAATTCAATATTTTATTAATTTTTGTTTTAAGTTTGAAACTGCTTGTTTCCTTCATATAATATTATTGATCCGTCATAATTTAAGAAAACCATTGCACTTCAGATGATTACAGTTTCTACGTATGGCTTTTAAGTAAATCACTAAACCACAGTGTTTTATTTATAAATCTCCAATCACTCTACAAATGTAATGGGAATGCCCTTGTTAACTGTTTATTACAGATTAAGGAAGAGCCAGGCAGTTTTCTGGTTACACTCCCATGTAAATTTGCAGCTTGGGATATGGACAAGAATGGATCTATCTCTATGACCGAATTTGCCTTTGCTGGACATGCAGCGGTGAAAGACAAGAATACAAGTGTTGTCTTCTCTAAAATCGACAAGAACGGTAAATATTAGCCACGAGTGTAATATAGAAAACAATATATGGGTTGAACATTTAACCAATACTACAAATAACAATGATAACATTATAGATCTGTATCACAGCCGTTGTGTACATGTAGGTGGATTATCACTTTTTTAGCTGAGGAGCTATAGATACTGTTTTGATTAACTGGGTGCCTTATGTGCGATCATCTGGTGGAAATATCTCAAAATCCATGATGATGCAAATTTCCAGAGGACAGGGGTGATCGTTAATATGAATATGCATATTATATTTTGCTCTTTATCAATTTTTAATTATAACTAATATAGGTATGGTGGAATAGATTGTACATAATAGCATATATATTTAGATATGGCTGACTAGATTGAGCAACACGATCCCCCCAAAACATGTAGGCGAACTCGGGTGCTCCGGAAGGGTCAGCAGGCATCCACCGAGTTACTCTTATCAAGATTCTGATGATTAGTAATGCATGAGGAAGTTTGCGTTGTCTTGAAATGTAATAATTATATGTTATCTTTGAATAGGTGACGGAAAGATATCAAGAAATGAGCTAAATAAAGCACCATTACTGAGAGAAAAGTGCTAAAACATTTTTTACAGATGTATGTATAATCCTTAAAATTTATAATTTTTATAAATTGATTGATTTATTGTGTTCAACGCCACTTTCAGGAATATTTCAGCTATATCATGGCGACCAGTTTTAGTGATGGAAACAGTCGGAGTACCCGGAAATAACCACCGACCATGGGCAAGCAACTAATAAACTTTATCACTTGCGGCTGCGAGTCGAGTGCATCCTTTTTGTAATTTACAAAGCCGAGCGCGAACCCACGCCGTATTGGTGAGTTGTTATGTTATCCAACTACCTAGCCCATTGAGCCACCCGGGTCCTTATATATGTTTATGTATTATGTTATTCTATGAGTTATCATGGAACTTAATGGGGCACGTGGGGGTGTTGAAGCATGTATTGGGATCCGAACCTATTCTAAAACATCTTTATTTCTAGCTGCCAATTCAGATACAAACAAAACCATCAAGTGGTCCTGCATATAACAATGGAAACATTTATACAGTTTATTCGTTCTAGTATATTAAATAAAATCTACAAACAAAAACAAACTACACAATAAAACCCCGCCATTTATAGTTAAATTGGGGGTACAAAATCAGAAAAGTGGGTTTCATCTATATTTGTACTAGGGTTTTCGAATTTACCTCTGTTTCTACGATTTTTCTATTGTATTTTAGAATCGTGACGACCGTGTGTTACTTTTTTTCTTTAGTTTTTTTTATATACATCATTGCTACATGTGGTATGAACACAATTTAAAAAATTGTCAATTTGACAACGGAACGCTACATTGATCATTGATAGTGTTCATCAAATTATATTATAATATTTATGTTAATTTTTGTTAATATTTTACTTTCAGATGAAGCCTGTTACCATTCCTGACTACTTATTACTCAGACAAACTGATTATTTAAAAAATTATAATAAATAAAATATAATTTACTGCAATGTGTTGTTTCATTGATATCTCTTATACTACAATATCCATGTCTCGTCTTTTGTGTAACAAACTTATTTCTTAGTTGAAAGCTTCAATAAACGAAGGTCGATCCAGATTTCATGGAAAGAGGGCCACTCCACATTTGAAATCTCGCAAATAAAAAGAAATACAGAAAAGGAGAAACGGGATTCTCTCCGTGTGTCTGTCTTTAGTGTCACTGTAATCTCGGTATAATCATGCTTCGATACATGTACATTGTTGTGACAAATTGTTTTGATGATAAAACTACTTGTGTACTTCAGTCAAATTTGTACAATAAATGCTGGATCGTCATCGCTTATGGTGATTAACGCCACTTCTAGCGATATTTCAGTTATATCGTGGCGGTCATTTTTATTGGTGGAGAAAACCGGAGTACGTGGAAAAAACCACCGACCTGTCGTAGGTCACTGACAACTTTTATCTCATAATGTTGTATCAAGAACACCTCGCCATGAACGGGATTCGAACCCACAACTTTAGTGGTGACAGGTAAAACTGTTGGAAAGTTGTCATGACTCTGCTTGAATAAGACAATTTAAAGCTTATATATAAGCTTAATGCAATTTCCAGACTGATGCTTATCCTCATATAACCCGAACCATTGCAAATGTTTCGGAAATAGTCAAAAGAAATAGTCTCAAAAAGATCCAAAGCAAAATAAAACAAAACACAAAAAAGCCAGAACAAGAAATATGAAGGAAAAACGTTTAAACAGTGATAGTCAACAATTTAAAAACTATATGAAAAAAAAGAAAACTAACAACCAACTAACTACCTTTCACGTCAAATAATTGAAACACACACATACAAAAGACCCCGGCATGCATCATATGAATCTATTTCTTGACTTCGGAGACTCCCAAACATGAGGCAGGGTTAGATCAATTAAAGGGATCATACCCTCCCCTTTTCAGTTCACGTGATCCAAAGCATCATGCGACGTGTTCTCATAACGTTCTGTCCATCGTTGTCTGTCGTAGTCTTCCGCAAACTTTTACATTTTAATCTTCTTTTCTGAGTCTGAAAAGTTTGAAAATACCAAAGGAGTAATCTTATGCCAGAAATAGAAAAAGGACAGGCAACACATTGACCAACAACTCAGTCAAGACAGTCTGGAATAATATCCTGGAATAGCAACACACGTCTATGAAATATATCTTTCTTTTTTTCTTTTTTTTTCTTTTTTTTTCTTCTTTTTTTGGGGGTGGGGGAGGGGTCGTTAATTTGTTGTTGGGTGTTGGTCGCGCTTAGCATTCAGCGATATTTGGACTCAGTATATGCTATCCAATTGTGAAGTTTCCATTTATATGCTGCAACATTCTAGCAGCTGATGCATATGGAGTATCTGTCTCTCGGTTGATATGATATTCCAGAGCTTGTGGTTCCTATCGTCATTTCATTAATAGCCAGCTGCTGCTAATCAAGAAACTACTGAGTCAAGGATTCCTACTGGTTAAGTTGTGGATATCACTTTGATAGTATTATGGTCACCACAATGACCTAGATAACCGTTATGTAATATCTCTGTCACAAATTACCTCGGTATGTTCAGTTTGTTGTAATCAGAATCCGAGCTCGTCCTCGTTCATTCTGGAATTGTCACAAGAGTACCATGAGAGATGCCACTAGTGGAGCAAGAACTGCTTACACTTCCGCGGCACCTGAGATCATACCTGGCTTAGTATCCATATCTCGAATGACAATAAATCTTTTACTTTTTACGTATATTTTTCTTTCTTTCCTATGTCACTGCCTAGACTTTGACCGGACTTAACTGTACATATGAGTAACACGGTGTGTGTCTTATAAGAAGCAGAAACTGGAGTTCACACCCGGGTTTTTTTGGTGGGGTCTGTTTTTCCCATATTTTTAATTTTTTTGTGTTTTTGTGTTTTCATATTATGTGTCTTTACGTTCTCATTTCCGTGTTGTGATGTCCGTGACAACTGTCACATAAAAAACGATGTTCGCGTCGTCTTTACCTCTAGTTATCTACGCTATTTGTGTTTGTTTGCGCATAGTGGTGTCCAACTCATATTGCGTTGCTGTTTTTTTTTGTCTTTGTCTTGTGACTGATGTAGGATGGAGTTCAGCACATATTGTAGTGTGTTTTTTGTTTTGTTAGTATTCATCTTGTGTGCCCAATGTAACCAGTTTCTCTCGATTGTCCATTCTTCGTTGCCCCTACAGTTGCTCAATATTTCGTTTTCTCTGTAGTGCTTTGTATATCGGTGTTCCTGCGTTTGTTATTTATCTTTTGGCCATTGCATTGACCTTCGATTTACGACTTATGATTGCCCCTTTTGGTATGTTCAAACTGTCCATATATTGAAGAGTTCATCTTTCTATTTCATTCAAAATATATGTAATAATAGAAAAATACAATGCTACATCACTAGAGTTTTGTGATATATTTTCATGAAATTCACAGCACTGTAAAATTAGACATACTTAAATGTAAGTGCTAAAAAATGTATGTACCTACTCCCCCGCCCCTAAAAAAAGAGAGAAAATACAAACAAACAAGCAAAGGAAACAAAACCTCACACATTTCCTGTTTACAATGTTCGTCATCATGACAATGTTTATTTCAATTTATTGTTAACGATTTTTAGACTGGAATGACTGGAGAGAGTGTTTGACATATTTCGTAATTTGTGTATGCTAATTCTGACAGGAAAGGGAAACAAAAACTAATACCGATTCATGTCTGGTGAAACTATATTGATGTGTTGATTGCTGAATTAATAATAGTGTGGAAGGTAGAAATTCATAACCAGAAAGCTTAAACAACTATATTATTAATAAAAAGCTAGAGAGACGATCACGTGGGCGATCGTTTAGTAAAGGGTGGGAAAAGTATAAATGATAGGGTCGGACATTTGTGAATTGCATCGGGCCTCCACCGTACACTCCATTACTTATTATAAATTGCTACACGTGAGCATATGGTGCTTCAAGGGTGAGATAATCATTAAAGCTTCTTATAATCTTATCCCGAAATTGCTCATAGACAGAAAACTGTTCTTTTAAAATAAATGCTCTTATCCAGAACACTTTAATTTACGAGAATATACGCTTTTAGCATATGCAACTACATTATTTAATAATGATATAGTATATAAAACAAAATATCACACAGGCGGAACAGTTCCAAACTATAATGGCACAATTGTAGAAAGAAATGAAATCCACATACTAATATATACATGATGTCTTTTACCTGGCTTGACACAAACACTTAAATAAAATGTGGCGTGTTGAACTGAATGTATTTTACTTTCCGAAATTCTGAATTACTAGTTTTTATTTACATATACCATGTGTTTAAGCGACTGTGTAAATACGTATCCACCTCTTCATTTGAATGTGCGTTTTAACCAATAAATAAACTCGTTCACATACCCTTTGCATATTCTTAATCAATCGTTTTAGAAATAATTTAATATACTAACGGCAATTTATTGACGCTACCGGAATGATATGCAATAATCTTCAGTTCCATTTTTTGTATACATTTCCATACACATTCATAAGGAATTATTGTGGATAAACGTGAATTGTTTTAAAGCGGAAGGCTGTCGTGGTCGAGATCGTATGGTAGTTGGATTTACAACTATCTACACAATCAGTTCTCTTCACCGCTAACGTTGTGAGTTCGAATCCCGCTCATGTGAGGTGTACTATATACAACATTATGCGAGAAAGTTTGTCAGTGACTTGCGGCAGGTCGGTGGTTTTCTCCGGGCACTCCGGCTTCCTCCACGAATAACACTGGCCACCAAGGTATAACTGTAATATTGTTGAAAGTGGTGTAAAACACCATAACCTCCCTAGCCATCACCATTGAAGCGAATTGTCATTAGATATAACATGGGTCGACTTCAACTCGGAGGTACAAAACCTAGAATGCAACTTAATAGATTAAAATATACTTAGCTAGCTTAAAATTTACATTCCTGCTATCCAATGCACCAAGTGCATGTAGCACCACGACAATAAACAATCTGTTACAACGATTGCATGATGCAAAAAGTAAGAAAATAAAACAAGCACGCAATAATTTCCCTTGAAAAGTATCGGAAAATCGAAAATATTGACAATTCAATCTAAATTAAATATTATACATAATACTGTTTCTATAAGAAGACATCGTTAACTTTTAATGATATTTATAAGTTATAATTCTTTAAAATACTCATAAAAATACAGTTTTTATTCATGTAAATATCATTAAAACTCGGTTTCATCTCCACAAGGCATGTGTTGACTTAAGTAGCAGATTTTTGACACTGTGGTTTTCTTTTATCCAGAAGACTTCTTAAATTATTTGGCTTTCAAATGTTGTGGCATTGGGTGTGCCTATGATGGTTTTTTCGAGACACATACTCGTCGTGCGCACTCAATTTAATATCATTGCTCGCTGGACGTTAAACATCAATCAATCAATCAATCAATTTAATATCTACAGTTTTTATTACAATCACTGGGTCGAAACCTCTGCTGGTGAACTATTAGTCCTCTAGGGTATTATCCGGCCAGTAGTCATTGCTTCGGCCCTGACAAAGCTTATTTGACATATTTTTTATCGAAATTTACATTTCATAAGTCATGTAATTATTATTGAAATTAAAGTTCTCCTCCCTCAGGCATCGGCACCCCACCCCCACTCTAGCCAATTTTGGATTCTTTTGGTTTTATTGCTCCCAAACACTTTTAAATTATTTGGATTTCAGATATTTAGTCTTTGAGCGTACCTGATGCAGGTTTATCAAGAAATGCGTCGTCCGCACACAATTTGATATCTATTTCACTCACTTTAAGCAACTTCATAAACTTCTATTGTACAGTAGCGGATGGGTAGGTCTTGATAATATGGACATATACTCTTCCAAATACACGTTTTACATTACACTGATAAACTAACAGATTCTAAAATTACACAACCACATTTCTTTCATTTCGATATATGTACATCAACCTGTTATGTGCATGATGCAAAATCGAAAAATTAGAAGCCGGACAGAATACACCAATGCAATATTGTTTTCACTTGTAACCGTACAATATTAGTGCAGTGTCTTACAATACCAAATGTATGTGCATGAGGCTTACAAATTGATACAAAGGTGACTTTCGATCACCGAGCCTTTTCCCAGTTTTGCGTCGAATACATGTCGCGGTTGGACCTATCGCTCCACTTGGACACATTATTCTGATTCCTAACCAAACATACATTGTTATTGTTCTCACTCCTTACAACTGTATGTTTATCGGAGAAGCAACGAATACCAGTATTCTAATCCTTGGTTTGACCCGATCTTGGCTTGAACCCACAATCTACAGAACCCGGGGCGAGTCCGCTAACCATTGCACTACCGATGACGTTGGTTCAAGAAGAGAAGACTAGAAGACTAATAAATCAGAAAGACTAATTTCTCTGATGGTAACGTTTTAGTTCAATCAGAATAGGGACTGTCTTAGAGGACATAGCTACTAAAAAACATTGGGTCAAATTGTCACAGGTGGTTCAGAGATGATGCACATTAGATATTAACAACGGACGGTGGAAGCAAAGCGATGGCAAACGCTCACATTATATGATTTTAATGCAAGCGTGTGTCACTCTAAAAACTAGAGAAATCCATTTACGACCTACATAATGCCGATTTGTACATTGATTAGTCCATGGAAATCAGTTGAGTGTAGACAGAAATGTTTAAGTTTCTTTCATTTTGTGCAGAAATGAAAACCTTAGGACCGTTCTAAATTGTACAAAGAAAGTTGCATGATTAAGCACTAAACCAATCATTAAAACTGCATTAGCAAGTTATCCCAGGTCTGGACGCACATGGCTACTTCATGTTCTACAACAAACTACAGGTATGGAATATATAGCAAACATACAAAACTGTATGTAAGGTATACCTAAAGGTAAACAAAGACTATTAAACTGGGCGAGGCGTGGTGGTCGGAATCATACAGTAGTGATATGTACATCTATCCATGCAATCAATATCAATCACCATTGGAAAATGTGAGGTGTACTCAATACAACTCTATTTAATACTATTTCTATTACATCCACCGTGTTGGGTTTTTTTTCTCTTTGGTATACTATTATTTTTCATTCAATAGAACTGACCCCCATAATATCACAGGCGCTCGTGGCACGGACCACCCCCTTTTTCTAACTTTCTGTTTGCAAATTTATTTCCAATAAAATTCCTTTATTTCTTTATTATTTCATCTCTTTTTCCTTATTTTAACTTGTTCGTGTCAATATTCATACAATTTTATGTTAACATCAAATTGTATGTGTCGACCCTATATAATTATATACTAATAATCCACAAGGCATGCAACTCCGCGGGTCTAAAAATCGTACACCTGCTCGCTTCGAGTACATTTATTGCACCTTATTTCCATTATGTCATTCAAACGAGGACATTTATCCATTCCTAAAAGACCCATCTTTTCTACCCTGTTTTTGTTTTGTCCATACGATAGCTCAGTTCTCCAGAATTTTAAGATTTTCACACATTTATTGCCAATTTTTTCGTACCCACGACTGACCGAAGTGACGTACTACTGAATTCCGAATGCATTAACTTCAACGATAGGGTCAGAAAATTTCCAAAAATTTATGATTTTGTCGCAATATTTTGAAAACCTGACCAAGAGAAAGAGAAACCACCAGTCCACAGAGACATCAGTTTTTCTCATCGCCTGTTAATGATAACTAAAAACTTAATTAAATATTTTACCATGTAACTATATCTGTTGACTGGTAGTTTCTTTTTCTCTTGTTAAACGGCACTTAATTGTTCAGAAAGAACATCAGTTTGCTATCTTTACACCCATTGGTTTATCAGGATAATGAATTTCGAATCTCGAATTTCAGATATTGAATCTCTAATTTCGAATCCCGAATTTCGAATTATCCTTCTGGGCTTGAAAAATCGTAATTTTTGGACTAACTAATAAAATGCCCCCAGTAAGCCGAGTGTGCTGCGACCGATAACGTCGTCTTGATCATGATTAAGGATTTAGTGTAATATACTGATAGTCCTGTGTCTGTATCGCACCGAATTTGTTCGTATTTTGTGAAATTGTCGACCTTCACTGTCTGGACTCTCAGTTATTTTTTCCGATGATATTGGTTTGTCTCTGTTTATTTTTCTCGTTTTTTTGATGAAACAAAATATGTTGTATATTTTTCTAAAGCAAAATGTCTATTCCTTTACCTTATTGTTCTTTTTTTCGGAATATGGTTTCTTCTGTAATGTTTAATAAATCTTTTTTTTTCTCCATTGTATTTTTATGTATAGGTATAGCTACTGATTGTGATTCAGCATTGAAAAGCCTCTCTATAGGAGAATGTGTTGCAGATAATACTACACTAGTGATTAAAACACACCAATGGTACAACAAACATAAGTACACTAAGGCTGTGATACTTGTTAGAAGTCCATTCAAAGTACATGGTTCTTGATTTGATCTGGATATAACTGGTGATCATAAAGAAGTGGCTACTAAAAAACAATATGACAGTATGTGTGATTTTAAGCCATTAATATGGAAGAAATACGTTTAACAAAGCATTTCTGCAATTTCGATATGCGCCGTAGATAATTGTATTGTATTTGAAAATTGAAGGGTATCAATTGTAGATATGATGGTTAAAAATTTCTACTTTCATTAATTTTTTTGTGTTACTGACGGGACTTTGGCGGATACAGTAAGCGGACATCAGTGACCATTAATGATTGACGGTGCTTTGTCGGACATTTTTGTATCATAATGATTGGGATCCAACAAGAGGATATTTGTGTCCATATGTAATTGACGGCGCTTTCGCGAATCCAGAAAGCAGATATTTGCGACCATCAATGATTGATCAATTATTGATGTCGCAAATATCCGTTTTCTTGTTCCGCGCTTTCAGTAACAAAATATGCTATCGATAAGGCGACCATCAGTTCACAATTAATGAGAATAATCGTTAAAATACATTACACTTATCTCGATTCTAAAGCATTTCTTTATAAATAAGAAATAAACTGCATTTTTATTATTTAACGGGTGCATTGTTTTAGCAGGCGCAAACCAAACATGTAATTTAATGACGGTAAAATTTTGACGCCGTCCAATCAAAAACATTGGATTACAATAAACGTCCGATAACATATTTTTAATATAAAAGTACATAAATATTCCCAGACTATGTTTTTATTACACAAGTACAAACAATACACATGCCGTAATTGATTGATTTATTAATTGATTGATTGATGTTAAACACCAACTTTAGCAGTATTTCAGCTATGTCGCGGCATGTATACAAATAAGTGCTAAATGGCAGTTTATTTAGATGAATATTTTTCCTGTTCTTCAATAACATATTAGGGAATGAATACCTTAACCACACAGACCACTTCAAATAACCATGTGTCTTTTGTAATCAAAATATCGATCACATTTTAATATGGATATAACTTAAACAAAAAACATTGGAAAAGGAATGCTTGATAACATCTAATACAAAGCCTTTTTCCAGAAATGGAAAATATTGACCTTCTCTATTTTTTAATCATCATTATTCGTCACGGTAGATACACAATTATTTCGAATTTAGAGGCATGCGTCCTGAATCATAATAATATTACTATTAATAAAATGATAAAACAAAACATACACACTGTGTACACAGCAACAGTTCCAAAATCTAAAAAAAAAAAAGAAAGATCACCTATCACCCCAAATCACTTAACATAAAAAAGACAAACATATGACGTTGGGAATCAAAGTCATGACTTTGGACAAACTCCGGACAGTTCTCGTATCCGCTACCGAACACGGTTCATCCGCTAGATACTAGTGGAGGGTAGTGTGCGGACCGTAACTGGTACCTGTCCGGAGTTTGGACTTAGGACATACGCAAATATGTGGAGATTAGTGGAATTGCAGCCATTCCACTCTTGATTTTGACATGTGGTGATCTAAATTCACCCGAATGTATGTTCATAGCTCAAACTCACAAAGTTTCTCAGCCCATCGTCGGGTAGCAGATGGCGGGAGGGCTTTAATAGGGGTTGCGATATTATAATACGTCATCGTGAACCATTGTAGATCACACGTTTGGAGAGTACCACGCTTCCTGAATTCTAAAGACTTTTTCTTTGTAGAATTCGAAAACACTAGGTACATTGCAGACGCTACACAGCGCTATTTGGTTTGTTTCTTTCCAACTCCCCATACCTTGTCAGTGGCAGTGAAAGGTTGTTTATCCGGTTGACACATTCCGCATATCATTTCTATGTAGTTTTTATATATTGTTGGACTTGTTCTCGCTGTAAATATTGCTGGAATACGGCTCGCTGGACGTTAAGCAACAATTTGTCAATAATCTATCAACCTAAATACAAAACAAAGAAACTGTTTAACCATTTTAACATGGTGCCCTATATGGATCTATTTTATGCAGTGTCGATCATCTGGGCAATCAGTTCAGTGCAATTTGTGAGGGGACATCGTGGTCGTGATCGTTTGGTAGTTCGATTTACAACTACATGTGCAATCAGTGACTATCACCACTAAAGTTGTGGGTTTTAAACCCATTCATGGCTAGATGTACTCGATACAACATTATGTGATAAAGTTTGTCAATGACTTGCGACAGGTCGGTAGTTTTCGCCTGATACTCCGGTTCCCTCTACCAATAAAACTGACCGCCGCGATATCACTAAAATAGCACCATATATCACCAAACCGGTTTTTTAGTTTTATTTCAAATGGTCCAAGTGACGACACTCGACGATGAACGTATGCTTATGGCAATATCTGCCATGGCCCATACGTGAATGCCACACTAAGCCAGTTTAAAGATGAATGCATGACGTATAATGATTTACGGTAGTCTCCTTGACTTGGATAAACATTATGGAATATCGTGTCACAAATGACCACTGATATGTTTCTTTCGTCACAACCCGGTCCTGTCCTTGTCATCGCTTTTGCAACACGAGTAACATGTGGAGCAGGACCTGCTTATAGTTTCGGACCTCAATAGTTCACCCCGGTTTTTTGTTGTGTGTGTCGCTCGATCGTTAGTAATACATGTAGTCTTTGTAGATCATTGTTTGTCCGTTTGTCATTTTTCCTGTGAACATTATATTGTCAGTTCTTCTCCGCTTTGCGGATCTTGATTATCCCTTTGATATTTTCAGATGCTTCTTCTATGCATACCATTGTTTTATATTGTAGAACATTTCAAGGATTACTTGAAGAAGATGTTACCTAAGTGGAGATCGTTTTATGAGGGATGAATGAACAATTTCGTTGGGCCAAAATTTGTCGTGTTCTATGACAAATTAAAACAGATTTAAAGGGTGAAATTAGACGGTTAATGGAGTTCTTAGATCATGTAAAGTACAAAGAGACGGATTTCTATTGTATGCTAAAACATTCTGAAGGAGACTCACATAGAAACAGTACAAAGAAAGTAGACGTTCTACAATATTTCTCATCAGAACAGTTCTCCACAACAGAAGAAGACATTTTACACATTGAAAACATAGCAGCCAAAATAAACGGTGAATATCACAAAATTGAACGAAACATGTGAAGAAGTACAATAGTTATAAACATAGATATTATTTTACTATTGATGTACGTGTATATTCTATTTTTTAAAAGTAATCAACGTTTAATATTAGCAAACATTGAAACACATTTTACACGCAAGCTGCCAACACATATAATATCAATATGAAAATTTGCAATATTTCCACGTGTGCTAAAAGAAATAAAAGTTATGAAATCAATGAGCATACAACAAAAGTATGTTGTTGTACCTGCTGACGTGGCTCATAGCAATATCGTTTTAGGAAACAGTGGTGGTAAACAATTCCACCAATAGCAACAAAGCGAACAGTATATGTATATTACATTGCACTGACTGCTTAATAAAGGCACTGACTTGTCAACACCACATATATGACAATTAAACTTTCGAAAGATGAAATCATAAAGGAGCATAGCACCTTTCCTTTGTATTCTTTTCACGATTTAAAACACTATTATGACACAGGCTGATACTTGATTAGAAACTGTAAACATAATAAATACGTCGCTACGTAAATCTATTTTTGAAATGACCAGGTAAAAATAACAATTGATACAACACAGCAAACTGAGATAGGTTTATACTTCATAGATTTGTTTGTTTATGTGATAAATATACACATGTACGTGTAGCAAAGTGACCAATAACGACTACGGTATATATTGATTGATTTGTTTTTAAAGGCATACAAGCTGTCGGAATTATTATTTTTTTTATATTAAAAGTTGCCAATATTCGATGTTTTATTACTAATTGCAGTTGAAATTTTTCTTAGTATCATACGTAAATAGCCTAGAACGAAGGAAATATGTCACCGTTTTACTTCATCACGTATTTACGATTTTAAGTGTCATTCTTAATACCATTATATAATATTAACTGATTACCCCGGGATCCAATTTCATAGATAAATTAATTCTAACCAATATTTACCTCCAACATGTTTTCTGGTTATTTATAGCAGTTATCAGCGTCCGGTAAACTTCGGAAAAGAAGCCGGCTTATAATTAGGCGTGTTAATGGCGATTTCATCAACAGACATTCGAATTCTTTTCATTAATTACGACATTATAATATATTTTTTAAACCTGGCTTCTTGTTCAGGACATTTTTTTAGTATACAACATCGAATATTGACAACTTTTAATATAAACAAAAAAAATCAATTCTGATAGGTTATATGCCTTTAAGGCTAACATTAGCAATATTTCAGCTATACATGTATCTTGGCGTGACTACCGTATATAACATGTAGTGTAATTAAAAATCATCATTTAATAATTGATTCACTTTTAGTATTATGAGCACTAAGCTATATCTTTTCTACCCATGCTTGTTCTCCGTGATTAAGTAATTAATTCTAACACGGGCAGTAACATATATTTTATTTTAATTTGTTGGCTAAATTTCAAGCGCTATTATTATGTGCAAAAAAAGTTTTAGACAATTAGGGTTTGAAATCGTATTAATAAAACGTGTTGATAACCTGGTATGTAAATATCAACATTTCATCGATTGTGCGACTGACAACAAAATATTATCAATCGAATAGTTCGACGTTTTGGTTAGAAAAGTATATTTGTTGCTGCGGAGGACATTATGAATCATTTATTAAACATGCGTCTCTAGGCAAAATAGCAACACAGAAAACCATAACTTCTGTTGGTGCTAGATGTCTTTCGTGGGTAAGTTCCCGGTTGAAAGGGCAGCTATAAGAAACAACAAATGAAAAACTGCATTTTACGTGATTTTTGTGGACCGTTATATGTTACCTTTCTACCTGTCAACTTTATGATAATGCTATATGGTAATCAGAACGTTTTTCACTCCATATGGCATTGTCGTACATTTTGAAATTGGCCCTCTTGTGAAAAAAACCACCAGAACAAAGTGGCACTATCTCTTTGTTTTCTGTTGGTTTGAAGTTTCATCCAAAGATGAAGGACCAAGTCTGCTGTCTCTCTACTGGATACATAAATCACATAAGTGTTCTTACAAACAGCGTGTTGTTGCAGTGTCTTCTAAATGCTCAGAAAAACAATTATATTCCATCAGATGTAAAACTTAGGCTGCACGGTTACTGTGACACTAGCTACTCCAGGGGTGGTGTGAATCAGATGTGGATTCTGATAAATACTAATGCTTATGCTTAATGTAACGTAGCGTATGATAATAGCTGATATTAATTAGATTATTCAATATTAACTTCCATCAAATTGACGATATATTCATTCTGCTCTCCAACAAAATGTCATTTAGACCAAATTCATTGACTTTTCGCTGTGTCATACCAGTCAAATGCTAATTTTGTATATTTTCCGTGCATATAAAGACCATGTCTGTATCTGTGGTATTATGATTGTTACTAGGTAATGTTATCGTAATTGTTATCGATACATACCATGTCTGTTAACAATTGTATATAAGTTAAATTGTAAAATGGGGAGTATTTTGTACCTTATTAGCTTTTTACTCTGGACAAATGAGTTTTGTAACTGAACTCCTCAGGTAACTGTAAAGAAAACAATGTGATTTGAGCAAATGTTTGTTCGGGGTAAAATCGACTGTATATAGCAGACATATATCGCACGAAATAGATAAATAAATTAAGTCTGAGAGTAGACAAAGACGAAATTGCAAATGCTTACAGAAATTCGTGAATGCCCTCGTTGAAACTTAAAGAGGAAATCAGATCTCTATTTTGTTAATGCTTCGTTTTCTTGTTATTCTATCCTCCCATTGAGTGACAATGGGTATTAATAAAGGGACCAAATAAACGTCAGTGTTATGTTCTCATCAATCTAATCAAGCTTTTCTGGTACCTGATTCATCTACAGTATAAGCGCGTACTTGATAGAAGACGTCATCGAAAACGATTAGAACTACGCTTGCTTCTGCAATGTTCAGACAATTTGTCAGTGGTTTTGGACTTTGTGACGTTGCAGAATAAATACAAAATACGTATGCTTTAGGTAAATATAGCATTAATTTGGATGAATGAAAATTAAATTTTGCTATGAAACTTTGCACTGTTTAATCATTTATTTTAAATTGATTTATCAAACATTTTATTTAGTTTATTTTATTATTAAACCTAAGGTTCATTAGGCTGTTTTGACTTATAGAGGTTATTCCAGAAACGCGTCGTGCACACTACATTAGATATTTACGTTTTTATTGATGATCCATTTCACGGCACATCCTAATAAAAAAATAATACTAATTTAAATAAATACAAATACATTTAAGAAAATAACATGAAATTAATTGTCACGAAACACGTTCAATAAAAATCACTTTGTTCCTACCAGTCTATAACATGTACCTAATATTTGAATCAATAAAGGGGTGAAACTTTCCAAAGCGAGCATTCGCGTACAGATTTCCACGTTTTACTTAAAGTTTCAAGAATTCTAATCGACAAAACATATTAGAATTGGATTCTATTTCATAACCAGAATTATTGGATATTACTGTTATTTTGTAATCAAGCTGTTACATCTGTTATACAATTCTGCTTTGGCAATTTGATACATGCTGCATTCCTGCAGCACTTTGCAGAATTTTATCAATTGTAAATATATATAAAGCAAAGACCAGGTACTAAATCATATTATATGGTATATCTACAATAGAGGAACACACAAGGTAAATATATAATTTATCAGTATTACATTGTTTCAATTTTATACGATTATATTGTCGGGGCCTGATTTTAGACTATATCATTTTGTCAGGGCCTGTTCTTAGACAAAAATAATTTTGTCAGGGCATGAATTTAGAATAAATAATTTTGCCAGGGCCTGCTTTTAGACTATATCATTTTGTCAGGGACTGATCTTAGACAAAAATAATTTTGTCAGGGCATGAAGTTAGAATAAATAATTTTGCCAGGGCCTGATTTTAGACTATATCATTTTGTCAGGGACTGATCTTATACACAAATAATTTTGTCAGGGCATGAAGTTAGAATAAATAATTTTGCCAGGGCCTGATTGTAGACTATATCATTTTGTCAGGGACTAATCTTAGACAAAAATTATTTTGTCAGGGCATGAAGTTAGAATAAATAATGTTGCCAGGGCCTGATTTTAGACTATATCATTTTGTCAGGGACTGATCTTAGACAAAAATAATTTTGTCAGGGCATGAAGTTAGAATATATCATGTTGTGAAAGGATCATAATAGAACGAAACTATTCACTCCGACAAAAGTTAAGCATCACCCTATATTTTTATCGATATATTTTTTTACATTAATACTGTTAAAACAATCAAATAGATATCACCATTTTTCTTACACTTCTTAAAAGACTACACCAAGGGTTCTAAAATTACCAATCTACGAAGTATTTATCATCCTGAAAGACGTGACTATGACGTGGCAAAAATGGGGTTCAAAACAGGCGCTGGAAAAACGTAAAACCAGTTTGTCTTTGATGCAAGTTTTTAACATTGCATTACAATGCAGAGTCTTCAGATTTTAAGAAATTTTAAATACATCTATTGTGCGTATGTGTAAGGCATACAAATCAATAACGAGTATATCCACCGCGTTTATTGTGAAGTTCTGTATCACGCCTCGTCATGCTTCGCACAAGACGTCTAAGCCATTCTTGGGGGAATTGTTGCCACTCCTGTAAGATAGCAGTTCTTAATTCGTCAATATTTAGACATTTTGGATTGCGTTGGTTAATGTTTCGGCCAATAAAGTCCCATACATGCTCTATAGGGTTCATGTCTGGCGACATCGCAGGCCATGGAATTATCTGAACAGCCTCTTGCTGTACAAAATGTTGTACAATTCAGGCTCTATGTGGCATAGCGTTGTCGTCCATGTCAGCCAACGCATGATTGTCGACATGGGGGACTACGCGTGGAGCGAGCACATTGTCACGGTATTTTTGGTCTGTCAGATTACAATCAAGAACGTACAAGTCCAACTTACAGTCAAAGAAAAAACAACCCCAGACAGTTACACCCCGACCCCCAAAAGCAGTTGTGCCCAAAATGTGGTTGTCCCGAAATGAAGTATTTCGTTGGCGCAAACCCTTGCACGACCGTCGGTAGGATGTAGCAAAAAACGACTTTCATCAGACCAGTGGACCCGTCTCCATGTGCGAATAGTCCACCCCAAATGATCATGTGACCAGTCAAATCGAGCATGGCGATAATGTCAACGTTTTATGGGTCGTCGCGCTCGCATTCCCTGATGGTGGATGCGTCTGATTACTGTGTGTGTGCTAATGTGGCCTCCAAACGCTAAATTACCACGAAGTGCACCAGCTGTACTGAACGGCCGTTGCCGCGCCCGTCTGGATATGAGCCGGTCCTCTCTCGGCCTCGTTTTGCGAGGTCTACCTGCACGTGGACGGTCAGTAACATTCCCCGTTTGACGAAAACGCTGCATCAGTCGTACAATGATGGAATGGTTAACCCTGAAGTGGTCTGCCACCCTTCTATGGCTAAGACCACCGTTATGTATTCTAACAGCTTGCCACCTTTCTGGTATGGTTAATTTTCGCCGCACCATACCAAACCAATAGAAAATGAAACTTAAAACTCTACACAAAAAAATCAGTTTTCGTTCGCAAACACAAATGTTGAAAAGTACACGTGGCACTTTACATCATTAGTTTCTTTTTGTAGGCAGTATGAAATTAACTGTAGTTATCGTGACTCTTATTTTGATGACACTTGAAGGAGCGACATGGGGTTGGCCTCGTATACGTGTACCTCGTATACGTGTACCTCGTATAAATACGAAAGTTTGCAACGACTTTTGTAGAACTATATGCAGAAATATTCCCGGATGTTCCCAATGTAAACCAGTCTGTACATACGTCTGTAGTCCAGTTTGCAGGTGGATTGGACGAAAAAGGAGCGAACCTCAAGTAATTATTACTCTAAGCAATTCATATGCAAAAACACGGCATATTCATTCTACTTAGACTCTTGTGTTTTCCAAGAGCATGTCTAATCATTATTAGGCTTCAGTTTATCTCATAGACTAGTCATTCTATGGATATGTGAGCGAAAGAAAGACATGTAAATATTAATTTCAATATTTTATTAATTTTTGTTTTAAGTTAGAAACTGCTTTTTTTCCTCCATAAAATATGTTTGATCGGTCATAATTTAAGCAAGCAATTCCACATCACATATCGGCTGCTTTGGTGTTAGTAAGACTATAAATCATTTTTTAGTAAATCTCCCACCACTCTACAAATATAATGGGAATGCTCTTGATGACTGTTCATTACAGATTAAGGAAGAACCAGGCAGTTTTCTGGTTACACTCCCATGTAAGTTTGCAGCTTGGGATATGGACAAGAATGGATCTATCTCTATGAATGAATTTGCCTTTGCTGGACATGCAGCGGTGAAAGACAAGAATACAAGTGTTGCCTTCTCCAAAATCGACAAGAACGGTAAATATTAACCACGAGTGTAATATATAAAATAATATATTGGTTGAACATTTAACCAATTCTACAAATAACAATGATAACATTATAGATCTGTATCACAGCCGTTGTGTACATGTAGGTGGATTATCACTTTTTTAGCTAAGGAGTTATAGATACTGTTTTGATTAACTGGGTGCCTTCAAATTTGTAGATGTGCGATGATCTGGTGGAAATATCTCGAAATTCATGATAATGCAAATTTCCAGAGGAGAGGGGTGATCGTTAATATGAATATGCATATTATATTTTGCTCTTTATCAATTTTTATTCATAACTAATATAGGCATGGCGGAATAGATTGTACATAATAGCATCTATATTTAGATATTGCTGACTAGATTGAGCAACACGATCCCCACAAAACATGTAGGCGAACTCGGGTGCTCCGGAAGGGTCAGCAGGCATCCTCCGAGTTACTCTTATCAAAAAGCTGATGATTAGTAATGAATGAGGAAGTTTGCGTTGTCTTCAAATGTAATAATTATATGTTATCTCTGAATAGGTGACGGAAAGATATCAAGAAATGAGCTAGATAAAGCACCATTACTGAGAGAAAAGTGTTGAAACAATTTTTACAAATGTATGTATAACTCCAAACATTTTCTATTTTCATGATTGATTGATTGATTGATTGATTGATTGATTGATTTATTTATTTATTGTGGTTTTATTAGCAATATTTCAGCTATATCATGGCGACCAGTTTTAGTGGTGAAAGAAGCCGCCATCGACCATGGGTCGAGTGAATCTTTATTTGTAATTTACAAAGCCGGGCGAACCCACGCCGTATTGGTGATAGGCATGTATGAGTTGTTAGGTAATCCAAATAACTAACTCATTGATCCATCCGGGCCCTTATATATGTCTATGTATTATTTTATTCTATGAGTTATTATAGAACTTAATGAGACACGTGGAGGTGTTAAACCATGTATTGGGATCCGAACCTATTCTAAAATATCTTTATTTCTAGCTCCCAATTCAGATACAAACAAAACCATCAAGTGGTCCTACATATAACAATGGACACATTTATACAGTTTATTCGTGCTAGTATGTTAAATAAAATCTACAGAAAGACAAAAACAAACTACACAATAAAACCCCGCCATTTTTACTTAAATTGGGGGTACAAAGCCTGGAAAGTGGGGTTTCATCTATATTTGTTCTAGGGTTATCACATTTCCCTCTGTTTCTACGAATTTTCTATTGCATCTTAGAATCGTTACGACCGTGTCCTACTTTTTTTCTTTAGTTTTTATTATATCCATCCTTGCTATATGTGGTATGAACACAATTTTAAAAATCGTCAATTTTACAACGAAACGCTATATTGATCATTGATAGCGTTCATCGAATTATATTATAATATTTATGTTAATTTTTGTTCATATTTTGCTTTCAGATAAAGCCTGTTACCTACCCTCACTACATATTACTCAGACAAGCTGTTTATTTAAAAAATTATAATGAATAAAATACAATTTACTGCAATGTGTTGTTTCATTCATATCTCTTATTCTACAGGATCCATCCTTCGTCTTTGGTCCTACAAACTTATTTCTTAGTTGAAAGCTTCCATAAGCGAAGTCCGATCCAGGTTTTATAGAAAAAGGGCCACTCCACATTTGAGATCTTGCAAATAAAAAAGAAATACAGAACAGGAGAAACGGGGTCCTCTCAATGTGTCTGCCTTCAGTGTCACTGTAATCTCGGTATAATCATGGTTCGATAGATGTACATTGCTTGGCAAATGCTTTATTGATAAAACTACTTGTGCACTTCATAAAAAATGTACAATATATGCTGGTTCGTTATACTATCTCGTGTTTAAATCAGAAACAGTTGATCAATTGCCTCCAAAAATGGTGGTTTAGGTTTAAGGTGTTCAACGACATTTCAGTTATATCGTAGCAGTCAGTTTTATTGGTAGAAGAAACAGGAGTACACGGAGAACCCAACGACCTGTTGTCGGTCATTGACACACTTTAGCAAATAATGTTGTATCTATTACGCCTTGTCATGAATGGGATGCGATAGCCACTGATTTTACAGGTAGTCTTAAATCCGACTACTATGCGATCACAATCATGACGCCCCACCCCAAATAAAAATGTTGGAAAGTTGTCATTACATGGTTTGAATAATTCAAAGCTTATATATAAGTGTTTAATACAATTTCCAGACAGATGACAGACTTATGAAAGACGAGCCATCGTCAATGTATCGGATATAGTCCCAAACAAACACACACACACACACAAATAGTTAAAAAACAATAAAACAAATAGTCAAAATATTTACAAACCCAAAAAGCAAAAGCAAAAAAAAAAGAACAAAAGAACAAAAATAGTACCAAAAAAAAAATATGAAGAAATAATGTTTAAACAGTGATAGTTGACAATTCTAACAATATAACAAAACGAACAACCAACTAAATATCTCTCATGTCAAATCATTGAGCACGCACACACACACATATCCCGGAATGCATCAATAGGAATGTATTTCCCGGCTTGTGAGAGTCACAAACATGAGACTGGTTTAGACCAATCATAACCCTCCCATTTTCAGTTCACGTGACCCAGAGTCATGCGACGAATTATCATCACTTTGCATCCATCGTTGTCTGTGGTAGTTTACGCATAGTAGTGTCCAACACATATTGTGGTGCGTTTTTTACTGTTTGTCTCCGTCTTGTGTCTTGTGTAGGGTAGTGTCCAACACATATTGTACTGGTTTTTTTTCTTTTGTTTGTGTTCATCTTGTGTGCCCAATGTTGCCAGTTTCTCTGGATTCGTGTTCTGTGTAGTTCTTTGTATATGAGTGTTTCTTCATTTGTTCTTGATGTGTTGGCCGTGTGTTGTCTAACCTTTGATTTACGGCTTTCAATCGCCCCTTTTGGTATTTGCAAACTGTCAATATATTGAAGCGTTCATATTTCTATATCATTCAAAATATATCTAATAATAATAAAAACAAAAATACAATGCTTCACCACTAGTGTTTTGTGACTTAGTTTCATGAAATTCACAGCATTGCAAAAGTAGACATATTTACATGTAAGGTGTTATACATGTTTATCCCTCCCTCATAATACACACAAAAGAAAGAAAATACAAATACAAACAAACAAAAGCAAAAAACATTAATTCTGACGGGAAAAGGAGACAAACATAATACCAATTCATGTCTGGTGAAACTATATTGATTTGTTGATTGTTGAATTATATATAGTCTGGTAGGTAGAATTCCATTACCAGAAACGAGTTTGAAAACTATATAATTAATACAAAGCTGGAGAGACGATCCCGTGGGTGATCGCTTAGTAAAGGGCGGAAGGAGTATAATTGATAGGGTCGGACATTTGTGAATTGCATCGGGCCTCCACCGTACACTCCATTACTTATTAGAAACTGCTACACATGAGTATATGGTGCTTCAAAGATGATATAATCATTAAAGGTTGATATGATCTTATCCCGAAATTGCTCATAGACAGAAAGCATGTTCTTTTAAACTTTTAAATAAATAAATAAATGCTCTTATCCAGAACACTTTAATTTACGAGAATATACGATTTTAGCATATGCTACTTCATTCTGAAATAAAAGGCAAAAACAAAAAAATATCACACTGTGCGGGGAACAGTTTCAAAATCCAATTAAAAAAAACATAGAAAGAGGCGACATCGGTTTCCCAAACACACAAACACATGACCGCTCACTTTCCTGGCTTGGCACTTCAGTAAAAGTGGCGGGGATAAGTTGGTGTCATGGACCCAAACATCCCCTCTTAGTTAAATAATGCAGTCATGCAAGTGCTTTCCTTATGTGAGTAACATGCCAACCTTCACATATAACCGTGCTAAAAAGTTAATATAAACCCGCTAATGTCTTGAACATAATAAACGATATACTTCATCCTCGTGACACAGGAGTTGTCATATGTTTAATATTAGTTTTATTAAAGAGATCCGATGGCCTCAATCATTATTTAATAATGATAGTGTATATAAAAATATATCACACAGGCGGAACAGTTCCAAAATTCAATGGCACAATTGTAGAAAGAAATGAAATCCACATATATACATGATGTCTTTTTCCAGGCTTGATACAGGCACTTAAATAAAATGTGGCGGGTTGAACTGAATATATTTTACTTTTCGAAATTCTTAATTTCTAGTTTTTATTTACATATACCATGCGTTTAAGCGACTGTGTAAATACGTATCCACCTCTTCATTTGAATGTGCGTTTTAATCAATAAATAAACTCTTTTACATACCATTTGTATATTCTTAATCATTCGTTTTAGAAATAATATAATATACTAACGGCAATTTATTGACGCTACCAGAATGATATGCAGTAATCTTCAGTTCCATTTTTTGTATACATTTCCATACACATTCATAAGGAATTATTGTGGATAAACGTGAATTGTCTTAAAACGGAAGGCCGTCGTGGTCGTGATCGCATGGTAGTTGGATTTACAATTATCTACACAATCAGTTCCTTCCACCTCTAAGATTGTGAGTTCGAATCCCGCTCAAGCGAGGTGTAATATATACAACATTATGCGAGAAAGTTTGTCAGTGACTTGCGGCAGGTCGGTGGTTTTCTCCGGGCACTCAGGCTTCCTCCACGAATAAAACTGGCCACCACGGTATAACTGTAATATTGTTGAAAGTGGCGTTAAGCACCATATCCCCCTAACAATTACCGTTGAAGCGAATTGCCATTAGATATAACATGGTTCGACTTCACCTCGGAGGTACAAAATCGAGAATGTAACTTAATAGATTAAA
>MJUT01060423.1:482064-498652 GCA_002080005.1 Gigantidas platifrons | reverse complement strand
GAAGGTAGAATATGTTGGTTAAAGACCATTACTCTTAGTTAACTGACTACTAGCTAGGAAGGTAGAATATGTTGGTTAAAGACCATTACTCTTAGTTAACTGACTACTAGCTAGGAAGGTAGAATATGTTGGTTAAAGACCATTACTCTTAGTTAACTAACAACTAGCTAGGAAGGTAGAATATGTTGGTTAAAGACCATTACTCTATAGAAAAAAAACAATCAAATTGTACATTATCATGTTCATGCCTACAGTAAAATGATAGAGGAGGTATGGATCACGATAAAGTAGAAAGAGGTCATCCTTGAGTAAAGTTGATGAAACAGTCTGAAATGGTGGATCCTGGAATAAGTTGATGAAACAGTCTGAAATGGTGGATCCTGGAATAGAATGTATAAAGTCTAACATGTCTAAAGAGGATGGATTTTTGAGTACATGATATATACTAAATATGACACAGTATGGAGTAGTTGAGTTAATGGCGTATGGAGTTAAATTGCTGTCAGCAGGAAGTAAAAGGGATTGTGGGAAAGTAGTTTAATTAAAGCTAGAGTGAATAAAACATGTCAAACAGTGATCATTAGAAACATCAATTTAATTTGACTACATTCAATTTTTTTTAGGAAAATTTTAGAAGAGAAGAAAGGATCTAGCATTGATGCTGCCATAGCTGTGATGTTATGCTATGGTGTAACAGATCCTCACAGCTCAGGGATAGGGGGAGGATTTTTCATGACAATTTATGACAGGTAGGTTTTCTCAGGTTTGTTTATTTTAAAACAAATTAAACAGAAAATTACAGTTGAAAAGTGATTAACAAGCTCGTAGATTAATAATACCACATCGTGCATTTATTCCTAAATAAACATCAGTTCAAACTTGGCCATTAGTTTGATGAAGAGTTTGTGGATGGTGTCAGCCTTTCATTTCTTGACATTATCTTAAAATGTAGTTTTCAGATTACTTGCAATTTTAAAACTAATTTAGGCCTGCAAATGCAGGTCAGTTTCAAATTTGAGATACATGTATCTGACCTTTGTCATTTCCAAGTTTTGTCCATTAATTATGCAAAAATTATTGGTTTCAGTTGATTAGCATTAACTTGGATTAAATGAAATTTTAGAACTACCTGTAAAATCTTTCCTCATTATTATCCCCTCGCCAATGAAGTTGCGAAGAGATATAGTAACGCTACCGTCCGTCCGTCCGTAACATCCTTGTGAACACTCTAGAATCAACATCCTTCAATGGATTTTGACCAAACTTGGTACCTACTTAGTCCTTAAGAGAATCTGGAACCCTATTGATTTTCAAGGTCATAGGTCAAAGATCAAGGTCACCGGGCCACATTTTTACTGCATAATATCCTTGTGAACACTCTAGAATCACCATCCTTCAATGGATTTTACCCAAAATTGCTACATACTTAGTCCTTAAGAGAATCTGGAATCCTATTTAATTTCAAGGTCATAGGTCAAAGATCAAGGTCACAGGGTCACATTTTTACCGTGTAATATCCTTGTGAACACTCTAGAATCACCATCCTTCAATGGATTTTGACCAAACTTGCTACATACTTAGTCCTAAAAAGAATCTGGAACCCTATTGATTTTCAAGGTCATAGGTTAAAGGTCAAGGTCACCGGATTAAATTTTTACCGCATAACATCCTTATGAACACTCCAGAATCAACATCCTTCAATTGATTTTGACCAAGCTTGGTACATACTTAGTCCTTAATAGAATCTGAAACCCTATTGATTTTCAAGGTCATAGGTCAAAGGTCAAGGTCACCGGGTCAAATTTTTACCGCATAACATCCTTGTGAACACTCTAGAATCAACATACTTCAATGGATTTTGACCAAACTTGGTACATATCTTGTCCTTAAGAGAATCTGGAACCCTATTGATTTTCAAGTTCAAAGGTCAAGGTCACCGGGTCAAATTTTTTATCATGTAACATCCTTGTGAACACTCTAGAATCAACATCTTTCAATGGATTTTGACCAAACTTGGTACATATCTTGTCCTTAAGAGAATCTGGAATCCTATTGATTTTCAAGGTCAAAGGTCAAGGTTACCTGGTCAAATTTTTAGGCGAGGGGATACTCTGCTTGTGCTCCAATGATGCCTTCAACAATTTTAATATTTGTCTTATAACACTTTCACAATTTTTTATTCAACAATATCGACCAGGAAGCTAAAGATTCTAGAAAAAAATACAGACCATCATACAATACATGGTAAATAGTATTATTGAGCATACATGTTCACCACACCTTATGATGAGACAGACACAAATTTATATATAGCTCATTTATATATTAGGAGAAAGGTTATTATATTGATGCTTTATTACCATAGCAACTCTAAAGACATACCTACCCTGTCTTACAGGTGTTTTTTGTTGCTTATTACTTTCTTCAGTCATATATACAGTTGACATGCTGCATTGAAATTTATCCTATTCTACAGAAATGCCAAAAAATCTGTTGTGTTTGATGCTAGAGAAACTGCACCCGCCAACGCAACAGAAGACATGTTTAAAGATGTGCCATCAGATATAGGTAAAGTCAATTATTATTATTAATATTGCATTAAAGAATGCATGGCCAGAGCAATTGCTGATTTATTGATTGATTGGTGTTTAACACCAACTTTAGCAGTATTTCAGCCATATCCTGGCAGGGCAATTGTCAGTTGATTAATTGTAGAAAATAAAGGTTACCATCATTTGACCTGATAGTCTTTGCCACAGTAGTAAAACTAGCATTTCATAGTTTTCACCAGATTATTAAGGAATAACTATTATATCGTTGCAGAAGCTAGTCAAACAAGTCTATGTTACTTCAAGATTGAAGTCATTGCTGCAAATTTCTACGATCATCATCATGAACTCATTAACCATTACGAAATATCCATTTCTCAAATGACAATGGATCTTTTTTCTTTTACATTTATTAGTTTATCACTGACAAGACTGAATTTGACTACAAGTTAACACAGCATGTGTCTTGTAAGAAACAAAAACTGCTTACATTTCACATGTACCTGTGTTCATCCTGTTTTTTTTTTTTGGTGGGATCTGCTCATCTTACTAGTAATAGTTGGGTTTTTTTGGTGGGATCTGCTCATCTTATTAGTTTTTTTTTGGTGGGATCTGCTCATCTTATTAGTTTTTTTGGTGGGATCTACTCATCTTATTAGTTTTTTTTGGTGGGATCTGCTCATCTTATTAGTTTTTTTGGTGGGATCTGCTCAACTTATTAGTTTTTTTTTTGGTGGAATCTGCTCATCTTATTAGTTTTTTTTTGGTGGGATCTGCTCATCTTATTAGTTTTTTTGGTGGGATCTGCTCATCTTATTAGTTTTTTTTTGGAGGAATCTGCTCATCTTATTAGGTTTTTTTTGGTGGGATCTGCTCATCTTATTAGTTTTTTTTGGTGGAATCTGCTCATCTTATTAGTTTTTTTGTGGGATCTGCTCATCTTATTACTTTTTTTTGTGGGATCTGCTCATCTTATTAGGTTTTTTTTGTGGGATCTGCTCATCTTATTAGTTTTTTTTGGTGGGATGTGCTCATCTTATTAGATTTTTTTGGTGGGATCTGCTCATCTTATTAGTTTTTTTTGTGGGATCTGCTCATCTTATTAGTTTTTTTTTGGTGGGATCTGCTCATCTTATTAGTTTTTTTTGGGTGGGATCTGCTCATCTTATTAGCTTTCTGTGTTGTTTGTTGTGTTTTGATTGGTCAATGGAGATATGATTTGGAAAATTGATATTTGTGACTGTAAAAAGTTATATTGACATAGACAAAAATCAAAATACAATAATTGATATATATTTTTGTGTATTTTATTCATAATTCACGGATTACTGGTAGATACAGACAGGTCTAATTATAAACTCTTCTAAAATACAATACAGTTTAGTTATTGCCGTTTAAATTGTTATTTGTTTCAAATGAAATGTTTGTATATTGACTATATTATGTATCACTTATACCTTTATTTTTTCTTTGATGTTCAGGTGGTTTATCTATAGCAGTCCCAGGAGAGGTCAGAGGTTATCAGAAGCTATGTCAGACATACAATTGTCTACCCTGGAAAGAATTGGCACAGCCAAGCATAGACTTAGCTAGGAAAGGATTTCCTTTAAGTGCCAACACAGCTCGTGCCATCGCATCAAGTAAAGAGAAAATTAATGCCAATGCAGCATTGAAGTAATATGATAGTACAGATATATACTGATCTCCCCTGGAGAATTTTTCATGTATATTTCATAAAAAAACAAATATCCATGACGTTTTTTTTATATTAATTATGACTAATGATATTGCAGTAAATAATTTAAACTTGTCACATTTTATTTTCATTTATTATTAATTCTAATATAAATGTTAAAAAAAATCACTTTTTGTTTGCAAAAAACATACCATAATGGCAGGGTGAAACTGGTAAGTGGGATACAAACCATCCCTGATTTTAACCTCAAACAATTATTAACTCTGGTTTCGGCAAAAAAAAATAAAATTCATGATTTGAAAAAAAAAATAAGAAAGATTCACTCATGAGAACATGCCTAATTATGCATTGTAAAAATAAAACAGAAAACAAATTTATGTGAAAAAATATTCTGTCGAGATATCACCCCACCACAACTCCCTCTAAAAAGGAAATGGTTGATTCCTAACATTTAGTATCCTGGTCTGTCAACTTGCCATCATATCTATGTATATTTGTAGAAAAGCCTACACAAATAAAAAGACAGGAGAGCTATACAAAGTTGGAGAGATAGCAACATTTCCTTTACTGGCTGATACGTTAGAAACAATAGCTAAGGAAGGACCACAGACATTTTATAATGGAACACTGTCTCAGAAAATACTTCTAGATCTACAAGAAGGAAGTATGAAGATATTTTTTAATACAGTCAAACATGCCCATGCAGTCACCTCTATTAAACAGTTACCTCTATTAAACAGTCACCTCTATTAAACAGTTACCTCTATTAAACAGTTACCTCTATTAAACAGTCACCTCTATTAAACAGTCACCTCTATTAAACAGTCACCTCTATTAAACAATCACCTGTATTAAAAGGTCACATTTTTCTTATCCTATCATAGAAACTTTCATATGAATTGAACCTCTTTTAAGAGGTCACCTGTCTTAAGAGACCACTTTTTCTTTGCCCAATGGTGACCTCTTAATACAAGTTTAACTGTATGTGTATATTTTGATGTGGCTGGGTTCTCACATAAAAACTGTTTAAACAAAAGAACAGAAGGAGCAATCAAGAATTGACAATCTAGGGACACATTAAAGCAACATTGGGTATAGGACACAGAACAAAGACAAACAAACAGAAGGAGCAATCAAGAATTGACAATCTAGGGACACATTAAAGCAACATTGGGTATAGGACACAGATCAAAGACAAACGAACAGAAGGAGCAATCAAGAATTGACAATCTAGGGACACATTAAAGCAACATTGGGTATAGGACACAGATCAAAGACAAACAAACAAAACAAAACAAAAAACACAACACAAACAAAAGATGAGCAACATGGACCCCATCACTATCACAAGAAGTAGAAACCATAACAGGCAACACCATAATCGTTTTAAAAGAATATCAAACAGTTGATGGAAATCATGACTCCCACTTCAGACAGGATAAAAAGTCCTTGAAATTGTAATAGAAAAAAAATCACATCTAATATTGAAAATAACACCAAGTTTTTGAAGAATAAAACCTCTTTTTTGGCTGTAAATAAACACAATTACAGAGTGAGTTCAGATGTACCTTTAACACATTAAAAAAAAAGGATCGAAAACATCAACCATAATTGTAATAAAACAATTTGTTTTATTTATAAATGTTTTGCATGAATAGTATTTAGAAATGTTTCCCAAAGCATTTTATTTCTGAAATCTCAACACAGGTTTGGTTTAGAAATATTCTAAGCTAAAACATTTCAGATGAAATTATTGAAAACAATAAAAACATCTGTATAGATTTAGAAATGTCTTTCTCTTATGGTTTCATACGATATAACATGGACGTTTATTTTCTAGAATCAATTATCCAAGCCAGTGATTTAGAAAATTATTCTGTGCTTAAGAAACAAGCTGCTTCTTCAATTTTACTTGATGGATCAACTGCTTATACTGCACCAGCGCCCTCTGGTGGTGTTGTTTGGCTGTTTATTATGAATATCATGGATGGTGAGTTATCTCCCTCTACATTGTATTCAGTTTTTAAGTGGTTGTTGATTCCTAATCAATACACTTTCTGATGCTTTCACGAGGAAACTTTTTTCTCCCACTGTCAAATATTTTACCACTGGTAATATGATACCAAGTTTTCACAAAAGAATTGAAATGTATTTCCAACAGATCTAGAGAGATAGTACATTTTAAATATTAATACTTTTGATTTATAAATTGACATTAAATATCTAAATTTATAAACAGCAGTGGTGGGGTAATGGTTAGTGATATGCTCGTATCGTAGTTCAGTAGACAGTGCTTTCAAACCCTTGTCGGTCAAACACCAAAGACTATGAAATTTGTATTTGCTGCTTCTCTACTTTATAGCAATATTTACTATATACAATATATAATTTAGGAGCAAGAGCAGTAGAACAACATATTTCCCACGGACTGTCGGTGAGCTAGTAATATAAAACATCATTTTGGTCTAGTACAAAGAGGACATCATCGTCAATTCATCACGAAGTAACTAACAGGTTAAGAATACATGGAATAGGAGAAATATATCTATGGTTAAACATGTTTAAATACATGTACATGGAATAGGAGAAATATATCTATATTATATGTATATTGTGTTGGTACAATTGTTTGTATCATGCCCAGTCAGTTGTGTAAACAATATCACTATGAGACGCATTGCATCAAGTAGTGATGCGTTTACAAAACTAACGATACATAATACAAACAATTGTACTTACACATTTATACATATAATACGTTTATCTAGCATTTTCATATGGCAAAGATGGTAATACTGTTAGGTTTCATTGATACGTTTACTTTTTCAATAAATAACATTCTGAGATTCAAAATAGTTCTATACTTCACAGATGTCATGCCACAACATTTATTCAAACGTTTCATTCATCAATCGCTGTCACTGTCTGAATACACAACTGTTGATCTATGTTTTAAATGGGGAGGACATTTTGGTCTGAGGTGTAATTTTTGAAGCTACAGTCCCATGTAATACGAAAATAATGCATAAAATGTTACTTTGAACTATTCTCCAATGAAATTTTGTATTTATTTATATAATGAAAACATCATGGGAGTTTCCCATATTCCAGGCTGATGACATCATGAAAGTGGAACCAACTATTAAAAGTACATCTTGTATCACACATGGTACAAGGTTTTGTATTGAATGGGTTGTAATGTATGGTATAAATTCTGTATTTCAATAGAATACATGCTTAATATAGATACATTTTAAATATATTTTATTTTATTGTCAGGTTACAAGATAACACCAGAAACAATTTTATCTACAAAAAAAGAATTATTGACATATCATAGACTGATAGAAGCGTTTAAGTTTGCATACGCCTTGAGAACAGATTTGGCTGACCCACATTTTGACTCTAATGTAACAGCTGTAAGTATCACATCACAGGGGGTATATTCAGTTGTGCTGCTGGAATATGTTTGTTTGATGGTGTTTAACGCCAGTTTCAACAATATTTCAGTTATATCGTAGTGGTCAGTTTTATTAGTTGAGGAAAAACCAACGACCTGTTGCAAGTCACTGACAAACTTGATCACATAATGTTGTACACCTCGCCCTGATCGAGATTCAAACTCACAAATTCAGTGGTGATAGACACTGATTGCATAGGTAGTTGTAAATCCAACTACCATACGTTCACAGCAATGACAACCCCTGCTGGAATATGTCTTCTTTATTAGATTTCAAATACTGTAAATTCAGAAATTATTGCGATGTTTTTATTATTGCGAAAAATGCGACTGATGTGAAATCGCAATAATTAAATCTCGCATTTCGGAATCATAACTATCCATTTGTACTGGAGGACTTCATGCTCCGCAATAATAAAAATTGCAATCTGTGAAAATTTTCGAAGATCGCTATAATAAATGAACGCAATAATTTCCGAATTTACAGTATATGAATAGGTCGTCAATTTTCCACTTCAATATATTAATGGGTCGTATTTCTACAATCCCATGCTGCTTCTATATTCCAAAGACAAATTCTTCTAAAATCATGTTATAATTTAGCATATATAGGTGCAAGATTGATCTATGTATGTTTATTTTAGATATTAGTCTTAATCTATGAATGGGTCACTAATAATATATGAATGGGTATAGATTTTGTACAGTACTTTGAATATATGAATAAGCATGGTTTGATATACGGTAATGATAATTTTAGAGATACTGTACAAAGCTGTTTTTTTTTGCAACATGACTTTAAACTATCTTTTTTTCGACTAAAAAATATGAGGTGAAATTATTGCGATTGTTATCATTAAAAAAATAATAGAAAAAAATAAAAGTAAAATGTAAAAAAAAATTGTATTACCATTTTCATGGGATTATTTTCATTTAAGAGAAGTAAATTGGAGGTGAAATATCGGTAAAATATGCATTTATTTTATTACACTTCCCTTTTCATACATAAAGGTTTCAATTTTGTTCTATGTTCGATACACTTTTCCGACATTGTGTGTTAATTTTTAGGTCACGGTACACTACATATATATTTTACATGTTTACTGAGGCACAAATAATGACTTGTGTATTGCAAATCAACATTCCTAGAGGTTAATCAAAGTAACAAAATTAAACAATACGGTTGTTTTGAATCATTTCCATTCCGTCAAAATTTTGTTATTTTCGTCCGCCAGATCACGTGATTTCGATGGAACTTCTGGCACTGAACTTCCGGTGTCAATATACACAACAAAAACTCCAATCGATAACTGTCGTTTTAACGTTCGATCCTCAACTTAAAAAAAATCTTAACATTTTCTGTAAAAGACAGATATCAATTAGATTATTTTATTTGTATCAAGGACTTCAACACAGAGACAAATACTTCTTTAAAATAAAATTTGTTTTCTTTCTTTATTTGTGGCTGTCAGCATCATCAAAGGAAAATGATCTGCCTTTATGTATATATTTCTGATATCAGACAGATAGTGGGGTACCGAACACCAGTATTTATTCAGCAGTTTCCTTGGCATCTCCATATTACAATTACTTATAATCTACTGCATCTACGACTATGATATGCTGACGTTGTCACAGTAATAGCATAAACTCCGAAAGTTGCCTGCCGATTTGTTCAGACGTCAAGACACGAAAAAGACGGAACGTGGTCGGAATTGACATGATTCGAAACAACCGTATTATTGCTTGTGTTTATTTTGTACATGCATGAGGCAGCGATATTTAAAGGGGCATTATCTGCCAAATCGTAAATTGTTGTTACCCATAAAAACTATCAGATATGATTGATGCCTTAATAAAACGTGTTTCTGTCACTTATAAATGTTATGAAATGTACGCGCATCGGGGGAAAAACGTGCAGCTGCTCGTGTTTTGAGATCGATCAAGAAATGGACGCCATTTTATTAATTATCCACACTGTTTACGGAGTTTGTCGAATCGTCATTAAATCAGTACAACAATGCACTTATTTCTTATTTTTTGTGAATCTACTTTTAGTCGGTGTTAATTACAGACAAAGAACCATGCAAGTTGGCAGTTAATAAGCGACAATATACAAATTATTCATTTTTACCTGTCACTAGTAAGGTCAATTGCATACAGAAAAAGCAAGGTCAAATTATTTGCTTGCAAGCAAATAAGTAATCGATGGTAATTTTCATTCTCAAAAGGTGGAAAGTGGTTCAATAAGCTGTTTAATGTGAAATATTTACCTTTATTCCATAATTTTAAAGCTATTTACCAATTTCCAAAGCATATAATTGTTTTGGTCCAAATCGTAGCTAATGCCCCTTTAATTAGCGGTTACTATATTTTTCCTACGAAAATCACATCAAGCAATTTTTGTCTGTAATCGTTTTTTGTTTTGTAGTTTAATGAAGTAAAAGTGTATTTTTTTTGTAAATCCCTGTACATTAAGAATCATCAGACACAATACAAAAATGTATGTTTTATTTTCCAGGTAGTTGAAAAATTAGTATCCCGTTCATATGCTGATAGTGTTAGAAAAAAAATCTGGGACAATCAAACACACGATACTATGTACTATGGACCTACATTTTATGATAAGTTAAAAACAAGCACGGCACATTTATCTGTGTTAGGGAATGATGGGATAGCAGTAGCCGTAACCACGACAATAAATACAGTGTAAGTCATAGGTAGACAGAGTAAGCAGTTGTAGTAAGGAATTTTCCTGTTGTAATATTTGTATGACACCTGCATAGCACAGCTGATACATAGGAATTAATATGTTCTTTCATGATAGCATATTGAAGACGAGTGATTGATTCCTCTACGAGTATGAAAAATATTTTACCGAGTGAATCACAGTAGAACAAGTGGAAGACATCCCAATTTTAAAAATTTGAACAAAACGAAAGAACTAATTTCTTTCACAAACTATGATACCAGAAAATTAGTAACACAGAAAAACATTGTGTTTTCTTCCTTGCAGAAATCAGTGCTTTTGACTTTGTTATATTCAGATTCGGTGTTTAATGTTACTTTTAACAATATTTCAGTTAAATTGTGGTGATCATTTTTTTTTTTTTTTATGGAGGATCCTGGGGTATGTACAGTATGTAAATTTAAAAACCCTACCATCATAACTGTGACAGCCTCTGTCATATTAATACGCTTGTTTGAAATCATTTCCATTCTGTCAAAAGTTTTTTTTTATTTTCGTCTGCCAGACCACATGATTTTGATGGAATGTTAGGCACTGGACCCCGGTGTCAATGTACACAATGATATGTGGCATTTTGACGTTCCTCAACTTAAAGAATTCTTAATAGCATATTCTGTTAAATACAGATATCAATTATTTTATTTGTTTCAAAGACTTCAATGTACACAGACAATTACTTCTTTAAAATTAAATTTGTTTCTTTCTTTATTTACTGCTGTGATTGTACACACATGAATCATGGAAGGAAAATGAGCTGTCTTGATATATTTCTGTTATTAGACAGACAGTAGGGTACCGAACACCAGCATTTACTAACCGTTTTCTTGGCGTCTCCATATTACAATTATTTATAATATACCACATCTACCACTAACTGATATGTTGACAAGGTCACGGTAATAGCGTAAACACCAGAAGTCGTAAAGACACGAAAAAGACAGAACATGATAGGAATTGACGTGATTCGAAACAAGCGTATTAAAACATGGAGTTATTTTATATGATCATAGATTGGAAATCTAAAAATAATTTTATTGAAACCACATTGTTATTTAAGGATTGATCTCAAATTTTTTTCGGTTCATGAAGAAATAAACTCAAAAATGTGGTACACACTCAGGGTAACCCGCAAAGCGGTTTACGCAAGGGTGTGTATCACATTTTTGAGTTTATTTCGAATGAACCGAACAAAAAATTGTGATCAATCCTTATAAATTAATTTCTAATTAATTTTTTTCTTGTCCTAAAAATATTTTTGACGGATAATAATTGCTTAAAAAGAATTAAAATTAAAAAATTTCCCAATTGAGACCTCAACGGTTAAAAATTTTGTTTATGGAAAATAACATCAATTTTTTATCCAATCAAAATCTCTTAAGCACATCAAATTAATTCAATGTGCATTATTATACTTCGTTTAAGTTTCTGTAGTGATATTTGGTACTGTAATATTTTGGCACATTACCTGGACAATTAGACACTCAGTATAATAATGATATTAATGTGGTCTTGTCCAGGTAATATGCCAAAATATTACCCAGGTCTGAGAGACATATTACCCTCCCCTTTGGGTCAGGTAATATGTCTCTCAGACCTGGGTAATATTTTGGCATATTACCTAGACAAGACCACATTATTATATAAATATTATATTTGTACCAAATAGCAACCCTGCAAAAATATTGATATGTATTACTCTTCATGTAAGAATCTTTCATTAGAACTGCAATTCTACTATTCAGACATAAATTTAGAAAGAATATAAAGTGCCGTGTAATATGCATAGGCATATTAAATGCAAATATGCCTTAGGGTGGAGCTTAGAACAATGTTACTTCATTTAAATAGGCGGGGTATAAATGGGATCACATGAACGCTTTTAACAGTGTACAATTAACAATGTATTATACGTTTTTCTTTAACGTTGATGCTGTCGTCTGTCAAAACAAACGCCAGTTCCAGGTTTGGGAATTAAATATTTGACAGTTCATTGTTATTGTTGAAATTAAATATTTCTTGAATATGAATGAAAATTATTTGCCAATCCTTATACTATCAATACATTTTAGACAAATTTCATTTTTTAAGATCACCAAAAACATTCAGAGTAATAATAACAATAATATATACCGGTTATTTAAATTATTCAAAATTCATGAAAACGTGTATAATATTAGCTTGTATTTGTAATACAGATTTGCATCAGGAGTTATGGGATCAAGAACAGGTATAATATTCAACAACGAAATGGACGACTTTTCTTCACCAAACATTACAAATCACTTTAATATTGAACCATCACCAGCCAACTTTATAAAGCCTGGTAAACGACCTCTGTCTTCCATGTCACCTTCCATCGTTGTTAGTAAAGACAATCTAATCAAGCTGGTTATTGGGGCGGCAGGAGGATCTCACATTACTACTGCAGTGTCATATGTAAGTATTCTTCTGAAATATTAACACAATGATGATTTGGACAGAATAAATTGATTGATTGATGTTTAATGCCAGCTTTAGCAGTATTTTATATTTCTGAGAGATCAAAGAAAAATTCCTGTCTAAATTCTTCCAACAGATTTCCTGTAGCTCTTGCCATTTCTGGGAGATGAAGGGATCAATAGGGGAAAGCACCTAAAAACTTTAATATTTTAATGTATGTTTTACATGCATCACCAGCTGTGAGCACATGTCCATGAACAATGTTAGTAATGCTAGGCACTGATTGCTTAGTAGATGTATATACCACTACCATAATTTCATTACCATGACAACCCCCGTCTCATTTTCTTAACAAAATTATGATTAATCCAATCCTTATATTGCCAAAATGTTTGTTGACAAAATCTTCTGTAATGGACCATTTAGCTTTTGTTAAGAAAAGTCTTTCGCTGTAAATTATGCAACATAATAATGTAGTGGTCTTAGGAAATTGATTGCCTGTACAGTGTGCTATCATCAACAAGGTATACTGGTTCATACCATGTGTAAGGCAAGGTATGTTTGACTGGTACCGTAAGTGGAAAGCTCCCTTGATTCACTAAAAAAAGGGGCTTTCTTCTCTACTAAACCTTTTTATGATGATAATTACTAAGACAATCAAGACCTGCAATCCATAATATCTATAATTTATTATGTGTACATTTTGAAAATAGAAAATTGTTTGAAATGTCAGTACAAATATACAATCATGTTAACTCCACTAATTTGCATACAGTAAATGTCAGAGCATATTATTCATTTATTCAGAGTATTCAATTATACAATAAACATGTTTTCGTTAAGGGGAGATAATGCAGTTGATGATATGACATGATTTTCAACGCATTCCTTGTCCGTCCAGAAATAAATATACGTTTCGAATGAGTATCATTGATATACAGATTTTCACTAATGAAACAGGAAAAATTAAAATGTAAAGAATTTTTATTTTTTTTTATTATTATTTCCAGCTTTCAGCTTTCTATCCATGGTACCTCATCAGTGGTGTAATGGTTAGCGTGCTCGCCTCCAGGGTGGTAGATAGTGGGTTCATCAGTGGTGTAATGGTTAGCGTGCTCGCCTCCAGGGTGGTAGATAGTGGGTTCATCAGTGGTGTAATGGTTAGCGTGCTCGCCTCCAGGGTGGTAGATAGTGGGTTCGAGCCCTGATCGGGTCAAACCAAATACTATAAAATTGGTATTTGTTGCTTCTCCGCTAAGCACGCAGCATTAAGGAGAAAGAACAAAGACTGGTTGGCTCGGAATGAGGATAATGTGTCTGAATGGGGCAACATATTTATCCGTGGACTGTTGTTTCAGTGACCTAGTACTATAGAAATCCAACTCAGTGTGTAGGTCTAGTACAAAGCATACATCATCATCATCTCATTGGAAATTAACTTGTTATTGCCATGATATAGCTGAAAAATTGCTGAGTCGGTGTTAAACAACAATCACTCCCTGTATATCATTGGTTGTGTATTATAGGTATATATACTTATCTTGTAGATATCAATGAGAGTGTTGTGGTTTGGAGAAACTATAAAACAAGCAATAGATGCTGCCAGATTACACCATCAACTTCTACCACCATATGTGTATGCAGAGACAGAATTTCCTAAGGTAATTCTTCTTGTTAGTTTTCTGGTCTCTTTCTACGTGAGACTTACACATTTAGGAAGACAACATGTGTATAATCTGTTATATTCCCTTTGAAGTTTGGTAGACATACTGCTAGTTCTGTTAATCTGACACATTTACATTCCAAAAACTTGACATCCCTGTTATTAATATTGTAGACTAGGCATTTTCAAATGATGTCAATTTATAAAAGTAACAACTATTGACAGTTATCTTTAGTATTTTTTCACCCAAAAAGATGAAAATATAAAGAAACAAAACAGAGAAATTTTAATGTTTGTATGCATGCACCATGGTCCAATATTTTTGTACATAGAATCACTTAGGAATGATGTCCATCAATTTAATTGATCCGACAATATGCATACATGAAGTAAATTATATCAGGAATTTTACAAAGCCTTATTTATATAGCCATATGCATGTGTAAAGTAAAATATATTGGCAATTTTTATCATAGCATTATCTTTATAGCCTATAAAGGAAGTCATATTTGAATTACATGTAGATCATAGTGTGGACATGTCAGCCATGTTATTGGTCACATGACCTTTTTTTCATAAATACATGTGGAGGTGTCTATATGTTACACTTCATTGTTGAATCAGAGGCATGGCAATGATTATTTAGATTTTTTTTTGCTGAATAAAAAAGTTTTACAGATTGAAGGTTGTTAAAATATACTAAATCCTTTATCTTTCAAACAATTAAACAATTTTTTTTTAATATACCTGGATCACTTTCAACAACCATGGTTTTTTTTCTTTCTTTGATTACTTTTTTCTGTAATTTGACATTTTGATATATTGCTATAACGGCTAACAGTGCAATACCTTAGAGTCATCATCATTACTACTTTGTATATACATGTATAGAAGATTGTTTTCAGTATACTTTATTTTGTATGGTTATTGTCGATCAATTAAAAACATCTATTAGATTTAAAGCCATTCTTCATTTTTCAGCATTATGTTGATGGATTAAGACAATTAGGACACAATGTATCTGATACCCCTGCATTTAGGACAGATGCCAATGGTATTACGTCCAATAATGGCTGGCTATATGCTAACTGTGATGTACGAAGAGGTGGGGCTCCAGATGGGTTTTAACATGTGAGAGGTTGATCCTGTTGAAGAACAAAGAAATGGATAGATATATTATGATAATTATGAAATATCATATTTAGGCAGCAAAATAATTATTTCATAATAATGAAAGAAGGGAGAGAAGCATGCCATATATATATATAGACTTTTTTTAAATTATTTTTTTCAATAAATTTTTACCTTGTAATTAGATGATAACATTACACAACTACATGACAACATTCCACATCAATAAGAATTCCAGACTGGTGTATGAATTTTATATACCAGTATGTTATTGTTTATTTATGTTTTTATTTGTTATTGTTAATAATTTATTGTTTTAGCATAGTATATGTTAAGATTAATGATGACATAATCAAAACTTAACAAGACAGGCAATACACAAATCAAGTTAGATTTTGGTGATAATGTATTATACAGTTCCAGTTATTCCCCTTGACAATTTTTTGTGGTTTTAATGCTCTAACTTTAAAAGGTTCCATTGACTAAGGCTATTGTCTGCTGCACTACCAAGCATATAGTTTAGTTTAATATCAGCTGGAACATCTGTGTCCTATGGACATACATTGTGTATTCTTATTTTATTTAAAAAAAACAATGTTTGAATGTTTTATTGTCCCCCGCCTCCCAAGCGGAGCGGGGGATATAGAAAAGCCGGGCATCCGTCCGTCCGGATATATTGTAAGCGCTCTCAGATTTGTATTTGTTGACCAATTGATTTCAAACTTACACACAGGCATTATATTAAGAATCTCTAGCTTAAGTTCGAAACTGGGCAAAATTCGAAAATAAAATTCTTGTAAAATCATGTTTTTTTTATAGAAAAAGTAATTATTTTGAGAATTACATTGTAAGCGCTCTCAGATTTGTATTTGTTGACCAATTGATTTCAAACTTACACACA
>MJUT01060423.1:445041-473520 GCA_002080005.1 Gigantidas platifrons | reverse complement strand
AAAAAATAACAACACAAAGGAATGCATACGACTGTGAAAAATGTACCCTGCCTCCTACAGAAAATATAACTTTTAGTTGGATTGTTATTTAGATATTCTGCTATGCTTTTTTTTTCTCAAGTATATTGATTGATTGATTTTTGGTGTTTAACGCCACTTCCAGCAGATTTTCAGTTATATCATGGCAACCAGATTTAGTGATGGAAGAAGCCGGAGTACCAGGAGAGAACCACCGACCATGGGAAAGCAACCTGGTAAACTTTATCACTTGCGGCCGCGAGTCGAGTGCACCCGTTTTGTAATTTACAAAGCCGGGTGCGAACCCACGTCCGTATTGGTGATAGGCTTGTATGAGTTGATAGATAATCTAACTATCTAACTTATTCAGCCACCCGGGCCCTTCAAGTACATGTTGTATATTGAAATAAATATTAAAAGTTGATATATAATAAGGATTATTTTGACCCGAAATTTGACTGGATTAAGTTGTAATTTATACCTGTACCTTTATGGAGTACTCAACGCATGGCTTAAAGTATTATTGAGAATACTGGCGCTATATATGGACCACTGTTTCCTCCGTATGCTGGTGTCGCACTGTAAGAAATCATGTACTCATTTATGTTACTATTCAACATGTACATTACTTTTGTTGGTATTTAGACATAGCATTTTTACCTGGCCACTTCTGTCACGTGATACATCATATGGTCACCTGTGTTTCTAAAGTAACTAACGACGCTACGTCACAGTAGCATATCCGGAAGCCAATTACTTATTGTAAACATACAATTATCAAGATAAAAACGTTCAAATTCACCATCAAGAAAGATGCAGTCCAGCGTAGATTCATATCCAGGTCCCCCATTTCAATCAATGGTTCGCGCAAGTGGATTAGGGGAAATATGGACACACGATATAGAAGACACGAAGTTTAAACAATTCGGATGGAGATGTACAAATAAAGAAACCTCTTATGCGAATGATACTTTAATAGGCAACTGGAATGAGGAGAGATTTGACAATAAACACAGAAAAGAAGCTAAACCTTTACCTTCACAGGCAAGTAGTCTGTTTGACATATCAGTAAAATACATTGTCTTGTTATGCAACCACGTGTGGTCATAGTTGACCATAATTTACACTTCCCTTTAAAAAAAAATAATAATCCAGAACTGCTTGTACTGGAACGAAATGTGGCGTTTAGCAATTTATCATCCTACCATTAAACAGGTAAAACATAATGTCTACTCTAACATGTGTTATTAAACAAATAAGATTGATCAACTGTATTTAAAAGTCGACATGACAAAAACAACAGTACACCACGAGGTCGGTACTTTTGGCAGACATACAAGTATAAATATACAATACCACTAGCAATCAGTATAATAGGGACAATATGTAAATAACCTAAATGATATTAAACAAGTGACATATTATAAAGTGATAACCCCCCCCCCCCACTCCCACACACGCACACACAATAATCACACATATGAAAGCTTGGGAAGCTAGCAATACAAGAACATTTATAGTGACACATCCCATGTAGATCTACATGGAAAGTTAAACATAATAGATTCTAATGTTAAAATGTTTTATATTGTCAAAAGTAAACACAATGTATCTAACATTGGGTGCTTAATTTATTATATATAACAGAAATGCACGAATTTATCCATCCAAGTCTGGATTAAATCCTATTTATGCCCTAAGCACAGGCCAACCTTAGTGCCCCTACACTTTCCACTGGCATAATGATTGGTGTGTTTTTTAGATTAATATTTGGCTGATTAAATAAATAGCCTTTTTGTCAGATTGTTGTGTTGTCCCCTTGCCCCTTGATGTTCTAAGCACCTGCTTATTTTGCTTAAATGTTAATCCGGGTCTATATCCATCATATACAAACTGCATATGTGTTACAAGGGTTTACCTTCGTGACGTCATCGTATTGAAATTCGGGAAAACTCCTATAACGTTTTCGTTAGTAAATATAAAATCTAATTGTAGTCAGAATACTTCAATGTAGCTTCATTCATATTGCAGGGAAATTTACAATTCACAATTACACTTCATGCCAAAAAAAATGTCGTGTAAAAAGAGGGGACGTGGAACAATTGTGTATTCGGACTATGCAGTAGTGATAGCGATTGGAGAATGATCCTTAGTGTATGTCTCTAGATACATGATCCTTGTGTGTATGTCTTCGGATACACGAGGCTTACATTGTTCATATGAATCCCATTGACATTCATTATGAATACGATTCGTATCCGCTTTAACCTGTAGTTTATAGCTCTGGTTATCCTTTTGTTCTTTTGTTGCAAAAGTAGATTACATGCACCTAACTAACCCCTACTGAAACGACGTTACAAAGCAATTGTTAAGTGTATACCAACATGAAATATTCGTGTGATTGTTAATTTACACTGTTGTTTAAGTAATACTAGTAATTACATTACTTCTGTTTTTCATTGAAATGTTACAATATGATTGGTTATGAAGTGGTCACATGATTATAAAAGACAGGTTTCATATCTAAATGAAACTCAAACCCGAACTGGCACGTGCCTCCATGACGACGTCAGATGTAAACAATCAATGGCGTAGTAATTTCCAACAGCAAATAATCTAACACAAATAAAATTCACAACGAAAAATTCAACTATGTTAAATTTTGGAGTGATTTAAATATAATTATAAGAAATGAATGCATTCTTTTGGAGTTTCATTGGGGTATTCATTGAAAATGTACTTCGGTCAATGCTTTCATATCCCAATGAAACTTCAAAAGAATGCATTCAATTCTTAAGTATTGGATCAAGTTGTTCAGCGAGAGTTAGAAGCATGTAAATCGGTGTCATGTGACATTTCATATTCATGTCTGTATAAACAGTAATTTTGTGGTTATTTGTTTATTTATTGTAACTGATAAAAATTTCATAATAAATTGGGAAAGTGAAAAAAAAAAATGTCTTCATTAGCAATTTCTATGGACTGATACCGTTTATACATACAATTTGTATGTCATTTTGAAAGATATTTTTGTCTATGTACTTATCTCATGTATACTTTCAGCATGGTCATTACTTTGATTCCACCTATGACAAAAGCTACAATTATAGCCCGTATGAGGTACCAACAGAATTAAAGCATTTAAAGGGTATGTATCAAGTCGTATAGAGTTCTGACAAAAGTTACAATTACAGCCCGTATGAGGTACCAACAGAATTAAAGCATTTAAATGGTCTGTATCAAGTCTTATAGAGTTCTGACAAAAGTTACAATTACATCCCGTGTGAAGTATAGAAAAGAATTAAAGCATTTAAAGGGTATGTATCAAGTTGTATGGAGTTCTGACAAAAGTTACAATTACGACCAGTATGAGGTACCAAAAGAATTAAAACATTTAAAAGGTAAGTATCAGTCGTATAGAGTTCTGACAAAAGTTACAATTACAACCCGTGTGAAGTATAGAAAAGAATTAAAGCATTTAAAGGGTATATATCAAGTTGTATGGGGTTCTGACAAAAGTTACAATTACGACCAGTGTGAGGTACCAAAAGAATTAAAACATTTAACGGGTATGTATCACATCGTATAGAAGTCTAACAAAGGTTAACATTGTAACGTGTACGGCGTGTTACTCTACTTTGTTCGTATCCGTTTTCACAGAGTTTGAGAAGCTATACAATTGAGACCCAAACTACTGAAAGTCAAATCCAAACTTTCCTGAACAATGGATACAATAACATATGGTTTGGAAACGCAACACAATATGTATCCTTAAAACAATTCTCAGACCTTAACTTTTACAACAAACTAACTTCGAGACCATCTGGAAACTACAAATAATGCAGCGTTCAAACATATTTTATAAAAAAATTCATATAACCACGAAAAGACAAAGCAAACGCAAAACTCTGTCAAACCGTGAAACATCTATGTTTCACATATGCTGAATATAAACAGCACAAACTTTAGAACAATCAAAAGCTACCTTTTCTGAGAGGTTGCGACCATTCCATGAGGAAATTACAACAGCAGAACATCTGTTAACTTCAATTGTCTATTAAATCCTGTGGTTATCCTAAATTATTAAATATTCTACCGCTGCTCTTCTCTGCAAACTTTGCAGGTCGCTTTCATGATAAAAAATGAGGAACCAAATACAAATTTCTCACTCTTTATATACCCCTATTTTGGGTCAGACAATTCTTCTTTCAAAGGGATGACAGCATGGGTGAGTCCACATGAACTGTCAATCATCGTTATATTTCCCTTTGATGTTTAGAACTGCATAATTTCTCTTGTCAGCTGTCAATCATCATTACCTGATTCACTGTGTTCGAATATAATTCAGTTACGTAACAGTAATAATATAACCGTATGTTTTAAACAAATTAAACGCTACAAGAAAGTATTCTTACTAAACTTTGTTACATTACCCACGCCTCCGAAACCATGCGTCCCACATGATAAACCTTTTATAACTGAACTTATGTACTTCTTCTTATTTTTATCACAAAGTATAATTCAAACTTCACACATAGTTATACCCTATTTACGTTTGTAATTTAGACTGCCACACCAATGAAACTACTAATAACTACAATTTTGCCTTAGCAGCGAACCAACAAATATTTTCATGATATTCTATAAACAATCTCTACAAACTACACGTATGAATGTTATATCATCTCCGGTCTGTTTCTTACAATCCATTTGTCATAGTGTCTACTATATATATATAATGCACTGTTTGTGTCTGTCCGTTTTTGCCATAATCTATTTCATAAAGAACATCAGAAGCTTTCTTCTTTATTTCAAATGGATCTCTCCAAATTGAATCAAACTCTGGAGTCACTCGAGTTTTCGTCTGTGGACAGAAACCACACATCACATATGTGTCTCTAATATTACTGCCAGAAGATAAGTCTGCAGCTGATGCGACACTCCCAATCAGATCCATGACATCACCTGGGTCCGATATATCAGTTTTATTTGATTCAGGTTCCTTCAAATCTTCATGTTGTTCTTTGGTTGAAGTCTCTGAAGCTTGTTCTAAGCTTGCAGTTTTATATGCATGGACTTTCTGCATATGTCGTCTCAAGTATGCAGCTTTTTTTTTTAAATCCTTATTGCATTGCATGCAAGATATGCTGCTTTTCTCTTTACGCTGTTTCTTATAAACTGAACATTCCTCCTTTCTAATAAAAACCACGTCTTTAACTTTCCTTTTTACAATAGTCTTTCCTCTTGGCTGCATCTTGATATTTTTCGTCGATAACATCCGATATGTCCCTCAAACTGTAAGCAGACGTTATGACCATCTATCAAAATACTACCCTTTGCAACATTGATAGTACAATTTTGGCTTCTTTGGAAGTCTAAGTCCAAAATACCATCGACATTTATATTTGCAACTATCGCAACATTTGAACAGACATAACCGTTAATATCAATGTCGATAATGGTTTTCCCCCAATACATTTATCTTCGACCCACTAATAGGTAAATTGGATAAAATTTACTAATATCCGCCAATCCATGCATGTTAAAACTCCCAACACATTCTGGCTTCCATGATTTATTTCTTAATTTGACCTATATAATTATGACCTGACCTCGGTTTGATCTTAGTAAATGTACCGTTGTAGTAATCCTATGATATAGTAGATTTATGACCTGTTACTGACTTTGACTAAAATAATAACAGTTTCAATATTAACAGCTGTCGTATTTAGTATTGCTCGGCTGTCTTTGTGTCAACTAAAAGGTGGTTGTTGATTGGACAAATGCATGCATTTTCCCTTTTTCAGACCCAATAACCGATTGGTAATAATCTAATGTCCTTTACTCAAGTCCCATACTCTCATTTGTTCCCTGTATCATTGGAGATTAAAATATACATTTATATCCGTATTAATCTTTCCATATCCTTTATTCCAGCTCCACACTCCCATTCGTTTCCGGGACATCAACCTGAAATAGACAGTCAAAAACAGAAAGCTATTTATAACAGTTGGGAAACGACATCTAGGTCATCTTACGTAGATCCCAAGATACGTACACGACCAACACAGACACAACAGAAAGCCAGCTGTTAGTCACACACCTGTATGATATTGATTTGGAGGACATTAATGCAGTATTAATATAGCATAGGCATAATAAAGAAGATTTGTTTTTATTGTTTGTCAAACTTTCAAATTTATTGGCCTTTTTTATTTGTTAGTTATTGCAGGAATCAAAAGAAAAAAAAAGTTATATAATTCTTCTATTTACCAGTTAAAAACTTTTTTTATATTATTCTTTTATGTACCAGTATTACAAGATATTATTATAGAGATTTCTGCTCACTGTTTTATTGTACAGATATTGTTTTAGTGCGAAGACTTTATCGTTAATAAATATTGAATTCTAATTGGAATTTTTAATTATTAATTTTTTAAGAGAGTGTTGTACTCTGTGATGGAGTGTTGGTATGTGATCGAGTGTTACGGTATGTTGTGTTGTCGAATGTTATGGTACGCGATCCAGTGTTATGGTATGTGATCCAGTGTTATGTTACGTTATCCCGTGTTATGGTATGTGATCGAATGTGTTGTATGAGATAGCTTGTTTTGATATATGTGTTGCAGTATGTGTGATAGAATATCGCGGTGTGTGATAGAATGTCGTGGTTGTGATAGAATGTCGTGTTGTGTGATAGAATGTCGTGGTATGTGATAGAATGTCGTGGTGTGTGATAGAATGTCGTGGTGTGGGATAGAATGTCGTGGTATGTGATAGAATGTCGTGGTATGTGATAGAATGTTGTGGTGTGTGATAGAATGTCGTGGTGTGTGATAGAATGTTGTGGTATGTGATAGAATGTCGTGGTGTGTGATGAAATGTGGTGTGGGATAGAATGTCGTGGTGTGTGATATAATGTCGTGGTATGTGATAGAATATCGTGGTATGTGATAGAATGTCGTGGTGTGTGATAGAATGTTGTGGTATGTGATAGAATGTCGTGGTGTGTGATAGAATGTTGTGGTATGTGATAAAATGTCGTGGTATGTGATAGAATGTTGTGGTATGTGATATAATGTCGTGGTATGTGATAGAATGTCGTGGTGTGTGATAGAATGTTGTGGTATGTGATAGAATGTCGTGGTATGTGATAGAATGTCGTGGTGTGTGATAGAATGTCGTGGTATGTGATAGAATGTCGTGGTATGTGATAGAATATTGTGGTATGTGATAGAATGTCATGGTATGTGATAGAATGTTGTGGTGTGTGATAGAATGTTGTGGTATGTAATAGAATGTTGTGTGTGATAGAGTGTTCGGCTTGTATAGCTGTAAGTGTTTGGTAAGAGTACATTAGTATTTGGTAGATTGTTTGCGGCTTCTATGGGGTTAAGAACATAATTAAAATACTTGTGATATGGTAAACAACAAACCACAGTAAGAATTATGTAACAGTAATATTGGTAGATTGTTGGATTAGTGTGGAGTTCAGTTTCTACTGAGCTAGATTTGCATAGTGTTAGCTCACTGAAAACAACGGTCCACGAGTGGCCATGTCGATTTATTCGGGCACATGATCCCATCCTGTCTTCGTTCTTACTCTATAATGGTGTGTACTAAGTGGAGAATCAGCAAATACCAATTCTTGATATAACACCACCATGAATCGAACTCACGAGGGCAATGGCGACTAGACATGTAATCACTGAGTTGGTCTCTTATAAGTTAATGTATTAAACCATATATTATAACGGTACTTAATTAAATTGTATATTTAGATAAACCGCATCGGTGGTGTAATGGTTAGTATGTTTGCCTCGAGTGCGGTAGATCGCGGGTTCGAGCCCCGGTCGGGTCAAACCAAAGACTATAAAATTGGTATTTGTTGCTTCTCCGCTAAGCACGCAGAATTAAGGAGTAAGAGCAAATACTGGTTGGCTCTGAATCAGAATGATGTGTCCGAGTGGAGCGACATGTCTACCCGCGGACTGTTGTTTCAGTGAGATAGCACTATAAAAAATGAACTCGTGTTGGTCTAGAACAAAGCGGACCTCACCATCATCTCATTGAAAATTAACTTGTTCTCGCCATGATATAGCTGAAAAATTGCTGAGTTGGTGTTAAACAACAATCACTCACTCGCTATATTTAGATAATGAAGTAAAACAAAACAGTACATAACTGTAGTACCACCTGTTATTGTGTAATTAAATCGGGACTTGTATAAGCTAATAGCTGGTTTATTTAGACATGCTAGTTTGAAATTACCTCTGTTAGATGATCTAGTTCAGATCTTGGTGAGCTCAGTTGGTAGAGCTGTTACCTTTGGTGTACATGATACGGGGTTAGATCCTAGCTAAGGATGTTGCATTGAATAGATAATCAGATCAGAACTCTTCAGTACCACTGATATTATATCACGTGTCATAACGTAATATCAAAAGAGCACTGTAATACCACGTGTTATATAATCACAACAGAGCTTTTTGAAACAGTACCACCTGTCATAACATTTTAGAGCACAACTCTTTTAATGCCACGCGTGAACGTAATAAGAACAAAACTCTTTATTACCATCTCTCCTCCTGCAATAGTATTAAGATATTTGACTACACTATCCTCTACACGACTATAGTGTTCCCCACTCAAAGCTGAAAGACAGTTTAAGGAAGTTGGTCCAACTGTGTTTCATCAAAAAGAATTCAACGTAGATACAAATACCTTGTCCTGGGAAGGGACAGATATTATTTAAAAAAAAAAACATTATACCAAAATGTTCTCTGAAACTGATCTCATCAAAAAGTTCGAGTTTGTGATTGATCGCATACCGGCATTCGTTATGTTTGATGGACGTGTTTTTCAACAGACGGTCGGCATACATATGGGTACAAACTGTACTTCTCTTCTCGCCGACTTGTTCCTTATTCGTACGGGGCATACTTCATACAGGGGCCTCTAAAAAAAGAAAACGAAAAACCCTATCCTTTAATTTCACGTTCCACTATATAGATGATGTCCTTTCAATAAATAATTCTAAGTTTTGTGATTTGTTGATCGCATCTATCCCGTTGAGTTTGAAATAAAAGACACCACAGATATAGATAGGTCTCAAGCTTCATATCTTGACCTACACGTCGGAATTGACAGAGGGACGGTTAATAACGAAACATTACGACAAAGAGATGATTTAAATTTTCTCATTGTGCATATGGACTATATATCTCTCAGTTGATCCGATATTCCAGATCTTGTGGTTCATATCAGGATTCCCTCGATAGAGGGAGCTGCTAAAACAAGGAAGCTACTGAACCAAGGGTTTCTATTGATTAAGTTGAAGTCATCACTTCGAAAGTTTTACGATCGCCACCATGACTTGTTAACCGTTACGGAACATCTGTGTTACGGATATGTTCCACTTGTAGTAAACACTTTCCAGTCCTTTCCTCATTCATGACTTATCACCGGATTTGTAGCTAGAGTAACACAATGGGTGCCACTAGTGGAACAGGAACTGCTAACCCTTCCGGAGCACATGACTTCACCTCCGATTTTAGTGGGGTTCGTGTAACTCTTTAGTTTTATGTGTAATGGTTTGTAGATCGTTGTGTTTTTGTTCTTTTTCTTTTGGCCATTGGATTGTCTTTCCTTCTTCGATTTACGGATTCTGATTACCCAAACTCTTCTTATACCGGTATCATAATCAGAACAGAACTCTTTAATACCATTGTTAGTGATTTTGTTCTGCTTAGTTTAAAGCACTTTCACCATACCTAACCACCATGGTTCTGTACATTTTTCAGGTTTTTCTTTTGCTTTCATTCAATAATTGTAGTTTGTTCTGTGTATGCTGTTATAAAACACATCTAGTTAAAATTGTAAATCGGAAAACACTTCACAAGTTTGTGTAAGTTATCCATTTGATGTTATTTTTTTTTTACACTAGTTAAGGAATATTTGAAATTGTTGAACAGGTTATACGATATAACCTGAGTTGGATCAGTTTACGCTTAATAAAGTGCGAAGCAGTTTATGAAAAGCGTAAACTGGTCCAAACCAGGTTTTTTTGCAAGTATAACCTGTTCAAAAATTTCAAATATTCCTTATAATTTAATTTTTACAACAAAATTTAATGATTCCTCGATTTTAATTACTATTATTTCATGTGACTATTTGAAATTGTCGTTGGCGGATGAACACGTTGGTGATGTCACAATACCAGCCCAGGTTATCGAGTACTATAGTATAACCAAAATTTTCTCCAGGCGGATTAGCCAATCAGATTGAAATATTCAAATCAAATTAAATTATTAGAATATGTACAATATATTTATCAGCCGTAGATTCTGAAGATCTATTCTAGTACAAATAATCAATCCCTTTCGCCATTCATACATTTAATTTCTCGGCTGTTTACACAACCATTCCCCACCTTATCCTAAAATACGGACTATCAAAAGCATTAGTTCAACTTTGTTTCATAAAATAAATGGAAAACGTAGATACAAATACCTTGTTTTACGACTGTACAAATCTTATGTTGGAAACAAAAAAATATAATTCTAACAAAGCGTTCTCTTAAACTGACATTATCAAATGCTTGTGTATTTGTTATGTTTTTGTCAACGTGTTTATAATGCAGTCGGCAATCCCATGTGTACAAACTGTGCTCTTTTTCTCGGTGACTGGCTCCTTTGTTCGTTTGATGCTAATTTCATGTAGGGGATTCTTGAGAACAACGAAAATAAGTAAGTTCGCTTCTTTAATTTCACCTTCCGCTAAACAGATGATTTCCTGTCATTTAATAATTCTAAGTTGGCGATTATGTTGATATAGCATCGACCCCGTTGAACTTGAAATAAATGATACCATGAATACAGCTAGCCTTGCTTCAGACCTTGAAAACACCTAGATAATGACAGTGAGTGTCGGTTGAAAATGGAACTTTACGACAAAAAATATTATTTCAATTTTCCCATTGCGAACTTAACATTTATAAATGTAACAACATTCCAGTAGGCAGCGCCTGCATATATGGAGACTATGGAGTATATTGAAATAGAAATACTTGATTAAACCAATTAAGGACCCTTGCGGGTTTATAATTTGATACAATTATTACAATGATTAGATTACATAACACAAATTAAATTGATGAATTATAATAGTGATTTACCAGCAGGGAAGCATGCGACCAAGATAGCCGTTATATATTATATGGATTATTCCCCTTTGTCCAATATTAGACAACTTAATGAAATGGGTGTGGCTGATTCCCTCCTAGGAATGTAGACCTAACAACTATATTAAATATGTATATAAAAAAGATAACAATAATATATAATATCTATGTTGATACGATAGTCCAGAGCTTGGGTCCTGTCTATAATTCGACGTCCCGATATCCCAATACCCAGACAAAATCATTGATAGTTGCCGAATTGTATATGGTCGATGATTGATTCAATGTAACCATTGGCCCATGAATATGAATTATATTTTATTTTGTAGCATGGCAGTCATGAACACAGTCGTAATTATCACGGTTTCCACCGGGAAAAATATGGGAAGAGTGAATTTTAGACTGTCGGCTCAACGAACTATCGGACTGGGACAACAGAGTGTAGGACTAACGGACTGTCGGGCTATCGGGTGTTGGATTATGACTATGACCCTTTGCTTACTATCAAGATTTATTTTAGAGGGTTGCTGCTTAAAAAATGCTGCTGAACCAAGGGTTCAGGACTAGTGGTAATGTTGAAATAATAGTACTAAAGGGTTCTTAGTGGTAATGTTGAAGTAATCACTAATAAAGGGTTTCTAGTGGTAATGTTGAAGTAATCACTAATAAAGGGTTTCTTGTGGTAATGTTGAAGTAATCACTAATAAAGGGTTTCTTGTGGTAATGTTGAAGTAATCACTAATAAAGAGTTTCTAGTGGTAATGTTGAAGTAATCACTAATAAAGGATTCATAATGGTAATGTTGAAGTAGTCACTAATCAAGTTTTACTGGGGCTGTCAGATGATTAATATATTGATTCTTTTCAGTAAAATTTCCCTAAAATTTCTTGTTGAAAAATGCAGGGTGAGAAAATATTTATTTTATTGCAACTGTCAGGTTAAGATGGATATCTTTTTCTATAATATTTTGTGACCGAAATTAAGAACACACCCCCTTTTTTTAGAAGAAAAAGAAAAGAAAAGAAAAGAAAACAAAAAAAATAGTAAAACAAGGGAAAACATATTTGCAAAACAAAAAAAACAAAAAAACAAAATAAAATATATATATATATAAAAGAGAACATTTTAATATGATATAATATCATTCCCTTCTTATAATTGAGTTTGAGCCAATAAAATATTTGTATTTGTACTTATATATCATAGTCCAAAAAGGGATATGTAATTGTAGATACGTGTGTGACGAAGTAAGTCGTCTTTTGTCATAAACCAACCTGGAGAGGTAAATATTTAAATCTGAAAATTTACATGAATCACCGTTGTATTTATAGTCTTGTTTATCAGTGAAGTAAGTTGATAATACTTATAGTCAAAATATTTTTTAGCATCTATTGTTCCCGATTTTGCGAATTGAACAGAAAACGAAAAAAAAAGTGTTGTATTATCAAAACGTCGCAGACGTGGAGTATTTCCAGGGGCTTAGCTACCGTAAGGCACTTTAGGCACATGCCTACACATAATTTTTCTCCAAATTTTTTTTATTGATGAAAAATGACAAACAACGCATTACATATTTTAATTATGTCTGTGTTATGTTTATTGTGCTGATGACAAGCTTCCACGAGTTGAAAGATAAACATTTACAATGAGTACTGTGACCTTAACTAACTCTTTTAAATTGACAGTTCATTTTATCTTCAAAAGCTTTGTCTTGACATAAAATAAAACACAATTTGTTTTTCACACGCTTTTTAACATCTGAATCTAGAAATGAATTGATACATTTACTAGTTTGTCATTGACCGTCGAAAGAACTGTTGTCGGGATATTGGCTTGCAGTGTAAAAATGTCTGGCTCTAAACCTAAACTTAAAGTTAGAACTTTGGATGAAATGTTTAAAAAGATAAGCTCCACACATTAAGAGATCAGACAACTAATTCAATCTTTGATTCTTTTCGTACGGATATTGGCGACAGACAAGCGTTTCTTGATGAAGTTGCTAAGTGGAAAACACGCTGGAATATGGTTGATGGACAAAAACAACAAACATTACTAGACACTCAATGTCACAAACCAAGACTTGTACCCTAATATTTATGCAATTTGTACAGTATTGATAACAATGCCAGTGTCTTCGGTGTCTAGCGAGCGTTCATTCAGTGCGATGCGCCGCGTAAAAAAACTGTCTTAGAGCTACAATGTGTGATGAGAGATTATCAAATTTAACGTTGGTAGACATCCACAGAACAAGAAATCTAAGCGTCGAAGTTGTTATCAACAAAACAGTGAGAAAAAAAAAACAGTCGTCTGGACTTTATCTAATTATCTAATCGTATTGCTGGACATGATGGCTGCATGTGCTTGCATGAACTCTGAAACTTTATTCTTTGAATGTTTCCGGGAATGTTTCTTTCATACATATTACATTTATGATAATCTTCGCTATATATTCAATGCTTTGTGATGCTGAATTTTTGTAATTGTTAAAATTATTATGAAAAGCGGTGTAGAAACATTCAGTCAAAAGTTCTCATATTCAGCAAAAATATATATTACTGACAACTTCAATTTTTGTATTGTTTCCATGATAAAATAAGAATATATTTCGTGTCTTTAATTGTTCAGATTTCGCCATTTACAAGTAGAAGTACATTTATTTAGGCTTAAAATCGTTTTCCGTTGGGGGGCTCAGCCCTGGACCTGCTGGGGCCCTTGAGCAGCCCCCAGATCCCTCGCCGCAAGTTGTGCCTACATTTCATTTTATACCTAGCTATTTTCGATTCAACACTAGGACCATCTGTATTTTCGTTACTGAAAAACAGATAGATGATTTTTACACTAGCTAGCTAAATGGAAGAAAGGATGTAAAATATTTCTTAGTATTCTCGTTTAAATATTGTCGTGGAAATCTCTAGCTAAATTATACCCTTTTTAAAATCATGAAAATAATATTGTATTTTCTGAGGATTTGATAGTATAAAATTACCCGTGATGATGAATATAAGATTAATTCATTGTCTTGATTCAAATATTTTCACACTCGACTCGAATCATCGACATTCATACTCATATACATATATATAGGCTAGAATATTTTTATAACATCGCAAAAAAAAAAAAGCTAAACTAAGATAATGATAATACAAGACTTGATGAGGCGGGAAATCCCCCTTTTCAATATTTGTCTTTATAAAACCACTTTTATGTAACCTCTATAGACTTATTTGCCCTTATTTGAAGTTATTTTTACATGTTGTTTTGTCTGTTTATGTTATGATTACGAATGTGTGTATTTTGTGTATTTATTTATTTTCGTCATATTACGCAATTTCTAGGCTACGGACAACAATGAATTTGTGTGGCCCTTTAACCGGCACACAATGATAAAATACACATGTATTGGTGCATTTCATTGGTCAAACTACTAAACAGTAGGCGTGATGATTTGCTCTTTCTTTGGATGACGTATCATCTGTTTTTGAATACGAATTCTGCAAAATTGAAAATGCAACAGTCCTGTTTTTGTAATCGAAATATTTTTGAAGTTCCAAATTTAAACATGCATCCATATTTACAATTTTTTTATGACAATTTGCACCCGTATTTCAGATATTTGATGTTGGGAGAATCACTCAATTGACTTGATCTTTATGAGACTATTATCCAATGATCTAGCAGATTTTCATAAACGTCATAAATGAAAAATCTATTATCCAATCAAACAGTGCGTACCTCTGGACACGTTCTCATTCAACCTTTTTTAGAAGTAAGCAGAATGAACGATCAAAATTGCAAGAAATTACAACTCTGTATATTTATGATTAAAACTTCTATTCCAAATAATTTCGAATATATTTATTAGAATCCTTGCAAATATTTTAAATAAAACTGTTCCCTGCTTGAAGAATAAAACGGAAAGTGTCGAAAAGTAGGTCATCCTCGTAAAAACGCTGGCCCTGCAATCGGTACAAACAGTCGTATGCTGAGTACAACAGTGTTGTCAGCTCGGTTTTACTACACCATGAACACGATCTGGACTGCGCCACATATTTTTATCGCCATCCAGTCATTTTATGCAATATTATAGGAATGTAACTTTTGTATTGTGAAGAAAGGTAATGCATATTCTAGTATTTATTTAGATATTGATATTATGAAGGCTATTTTCTAAAGAAAATGAAGTGAATTTGTAAGAATTCGAGACATTTTTTCTTCGACACGACTTTGACGCAGGTTACGAGTCCTTACGGAATGTGTGGTCAAGGAAGTTTGCTAGATTGTAATTTTCATTGTTTTTATATCTTAAGGGTCACTTAGTTTGATTATTTATTTAAAATAAAATATTTTTGTCAGTAGTGAGTTTGTATTTTTCTTTGAAAAAGTTGATGTGAGGAAATGGGTCACGATCATTGTCACATTGCGTGGAGTTTGTTTTTATCCTTATGTTGACATTGTTGAATTTCTGACAACAAAGTTTGGTGTTTCCAATGTCAACACCAGAATATTTTCTTCATTGTCATACTACATCAAAACGGATGAAATGGTTGTAACAAGACAGTTATACTTTATAGTACCTTATAGTCCTAATGTAGTGTAATGACACAGAGACGTACATGTATGTATTACCGCCCTCTTATAACACTACTTGTTCTATGTGATTAACACAAGTTTTAACTACAAATGTACATGTATGTATATACAAATGTATCATCCTTGGAAACCCATAGCTGTTCACATTTCGATTACTCTCCACTCATCATTCACATATCTTTTTATAACCGATCGCAGGACTACAAGACTTTGTGGTGTAAGACAACATTCTGATGTAAAGGTGATGTTGTAGAATCTAGTGTAAATTGGCATTGTATTGTAGTGTAAGGTGGCTTTGTGGTCAAAGTGACCCTGCGGTAATGATAGGATTATGATGTTGGTTACAATTTTGTTTTGATGTAATTATACCCCCGCTCCACCGGAGGGGGGATACTGTTTTACCTCTGTCTGTCCGTCCCAATATATTTTTCATCGCATTTTTCTCGGCAACTATTGATGGCAGAAATCTGATATTTGGTCACAAGCTTCATATACATTTGTAAGTATGCCATACTTCCTGTTTTCCGACTTAGTTGGTTTTTATACACATTGAACATATATGCAGGGGTATCATAAGTGAGCATTAGCTCACAGTTCATCTTTTTGGAATGTGATCCTAGCTGCTCCTGTGGTGTCAGATAGGTAATTAAATCTGAATATTACTCTTAAATTTTCATATTTCTGACCATGAATTGCTCTTGATTATTATATAAATTATAGAATAAAATGGTTTAAACTGTATTATTGTTATCAAAATTCAGGTTATGGTTATGTAGTTTAATGCCACTTTCAACAATATTTCAGTTATATCGTTATCAAAATTCAATAAAACTGGAGACAAAATAACTTGTAATTACCTGTACATTGTACTGTACCACAAAATGATACAAATGTATTCATTGTTAAAATCTAAAAAATGTTGATGAGTGAGAATAGAATTTTGTCACTAATATTCTACTATTGTGAACTTTTCTCCTATATTTTTGCCAGGTTAGGTATACAGTCAATCTCATTTATCCTGTATATTGTAACTTACTAAGGACGAAAAAATGAAAGGTTGCAAATAACTAAACTTTACTTAAATTCTTGAACAAGAATGTCTAACGAAACAACACACAAAAATTTGAGAACAAATATCAAGTAGTTTTCAAAATACACGTGGTCAAAGTTGAGTAAAGGCAGTGGCTATTTTGCCGGCACACGAGTTGTGTTCCTCAGAATGTTTTCAAATTTTATCAGCAGATAGGAGGATCCCTTTCATTTTTGACGATTTTCACTTTTGCCGTTCCAGAGTTATTGGACTTGATATGACGGAAAATAGGATTTTTACCCTATGTCGTATGGGAACTTGAGTAGTGTTTCTCAGAATATTTTGAAATTTGAGCAGTAGTTGCCGGTGCCGGCAAAATAGCCACTGTCAGTAAAAAAATGTACATAAAAAACCTAAAATTCCTACGTGATTTTTTTTGGTCATATTTCATATTCTCAAAACATTATTGGATACCACTGGTATGAATAAACTTTATATTTTCTTACTCAAAAACGATGTAGAAAATCATTAAAGCAAAAATCGCTACCATAAAATTAGCAGCAAATAGAAAACAAAAATTAAAAACAGTATAGTGAAAATCCATTACCAGGTGAAAGTACACTTTGAAAAATACCCAATGATTCGTTTTTGTTATAAAGCCGAAACACTGTTCTAGATCTTACCTAGTACAGTATAAAAAGCGAAAAGGTAACCATATTTCAAAAAGAAATAATTTTACGAAATATCACCAGTGTTCTATTCATTATATAAAAACCAGTTTTTTTCACAGCATCCAACGATAACGTAGGAATCGCCAAAAATTTTTTAAATTACCACCTATAAATTTGGTGACGCCACAATATAGCTGAAATATTGCTAAAGTTGGCATTAAAAACCAATCAATGAATCAATCAATCATTATTTATTGAAAAATAAATGTTCCACTATACAGTAACGTTGGAATCGATTCTTACGTTACCGTAATAGGCGTCATTTTGATTATATATAAAAGGCATTATTTCATATTACATGGAATCAAACGCCACAACAAATTTATTATAACATCGTTACTGACGTCACATGGAGGTGAACATCGAAAGAAACTCCATTTAAATTGCCTTTAATAAAATCCGGTAACGTTGGAATCGGTCACGTAGAAATTTTCTGCCAAAAATCTTTATTATTCTGTGAACCCAAGAAAGCCGCTATTGATGTATTACCAATAAATTAAAATGTCCTTAATGTGTGAACAGAACGCAAAGGATTTTATTCTTTTGTATAATATATTTTTGTACAGACCCGAGTAACGTAGGAATTTTTCTTAATAGGGGGAGAAAAAATAAGCATCTTCATCAGAGAAATACTGATTTATCTTTTTTTCTGTAAATGAAATGTCTATACCCAAAAAGTATTGTATTGAAGTAAATAATTAAACACAGTAAACACCGAATTTGCATGATAAATATTATTTAAATGGTTGATAATGAACCGGTAACGTATATATATATATATATGAATCTATAAATCCAGCGACATCAGATATTGTGTTGTCTTTTTTGACAAAGTAAGCAGGCAATATTGTTTTGCATTTTTTCTATAATACTAATATTCAGATATTTGAATGAAAGGATAAATGTATGATAAATCAATTCATAGTAACCTTTAATCAATTGTTAAAAATGTTGATTTTAAACGGCGACATGTGAAATTTTAATAGTTTACCTATTTTCATCTTCGATTATGGAAAACATTCATCAAGATCACAGGTAAATGCTGTTCCGCGAAATTCCTCTACATATGCTTATTTTATTTTGTATATATCATTAGTCCGTCAAATATTTCTTATTCCGTCTGAATATCTGTACAATGTTGGTACATCGTTTGTGCAAAATAAATGAGATTGACTGGTTGTACCCATACCCAACCTCAAGGCACTAGTATACCTCGCCAAACAGGAAAACTGTTCCAGACGGAGAAGACAATAATATGTTTAGTATATAACATCTCATTCTGGAGATAAAAGAAAAAACTAGGTAAATTTCGCATCTATGCATTTGTCTGCCAAACCTCGCCATATTGACAGTACATGTACATTTTTGTATATGATAAACAGACTACAGTGCTGTCTATTTTAAAAAAATTCTTTATTTTCATTCTGTCTGATATATCACTTGGCCCAGGCTTCCAAGTGATTGAATTACAATATTGAAGTAACATAAAAATATAATTTCATTTACATTTTAAATTTCAGTGTTTTTGAAATTCACAGGACCTGCAGAACCTTAAGGGATAATTTGCCAGGGTCCTGCAAAGTCACAACTAGTGGTGGACCTATGTCCAACATAATTATTTTGCATGCCGGATAAAGGGCAAGAAATCCAGTAGGTCCACTAAATGTTTATTTTTTGCAGGACCTCATTTCTGGCAGAAATTTTATTCTTTCAAAAACTCTGAAATTTTAAATTTCCCAATAAAATAGATTTTGTACCACACTTTATTTTATTCGCACTAATATATCAACAATACAACCTGTATAAATAAATGTTATAAAAAAGAAATCGAATGACCATGGAAAAATCATGTGTCTGTTATTTTACCTTCTACAATAAAAGTGGGTTACATTGTACATGTAATTTGGAAAGGATTTTTTTTTCTAATGTAATAGGGAAGTTATTTTATTCAATTTTGAAATAATGAATTTATTTTACCATCAATATTAGGCACAGCATCGTCTATTTTAGCGGAGGTAAATCTTGCCAAAAATATATAAAAATAACACAAGAAAATCTATTCCACAGGTACATTGTATAGTGTGAGTGAGAAATTGATTCAAACTGGTATAGTTCAAATTCCTGGTGCTAGGTATAGTCACTCGTTGTCAACATTAAGCATACACTGTTCAAAAATAGTAAACACTAATCATCCAATCAAAATACATGTAAACATTTTCATATTATATTAACTAAATTATTTTTATTTTTTGAAGGATTTATACTATGAGCAGAAGAGAGACGAGAATTAAACGTGGACGATCAGGCAGCCCTCCCCCCTCAGGACTGAGGTCTGCTGGCACAGGTATATTTGCTTAAAAGAGTTATAAAAATGATATGTATATTGAAAGGATTAGAAAAAATACTTGTTTAGTTTGTATCTACATTTTTGTTCATGTATATTGATGCTGATGCTTTTATCATTCCTGCACGTGTTTGTCTATTTTAGAATTTAAATAGGTTATACCTTGTGTTACAAAAATCGCTTTCATCAGAATAAAAGAAAGAGAACTTATGATATTTTTCAAGTAGAAAAAATAAGCTGACAATGATTTATAGAGTAGAAAACATTTAGAAAGTAGTAAAGTACATATGAAAAGAAAGTTTAAACAGTGATGGTCAACAATATCAGCAAAACAAGAAATCACCTTGACTCATTGAACAAGAAAATGACATATGATGTTGGTTGGAAATCCAAGTCCTTTCTTGGGACAGGCACAACAATGTGGCAGGGTAAAACCTGTTAATGAGATCCAAATCCTTCCCTCCTGATAAGTGGATCTCCAATGGCAATTATACAAATAAATGATAAAAAAAAACTGCACAGATTCTATTCCACTTATTGACTTAAAAAGACCACATACTATCACAAAAAATGAAATGAATGACAACATAAACATGAACAGTACCATAGCAGGGTCAATGACAACATAAACATGGACAGTACAATAGCAGGGTCAATGACAACATAAACATGGACAGTACAATAGCAGGGTCAATGAATGACAACATAAACATGGACAGTACCATAGCAGGGTCAATGAATGACAACATAAACATGGACAGTACAATAGCCGGGTCAATGAATGACAACATAAACATTGACAGTACAATAGCAGGGTCAATGAATGACAACATAATACAAAAAAAAATAAACATGGACAGTACCATAGCAGGGTCAATGAAAGGTAGTAGTTCTCGTTCATATTATCTGTTTGTATTTTACATGTAAATAAACAGTTGGAAAAGGAAAGAAAAGATCAATACAGAATCAGGAGGAATCTGGTGAAAAAACAGATGTAAATGAAGGTGTGAAAGATCCCAAAACACACGAACCTAATGTTCTTAGTGGGGCCACAAAAGGTAAGACTGTCTAAACAGAAAAAAGACTACACTACAGTTGAACATTTGAATATGTTAATCGTGTCTGAAAGAAAGTTTTAATCATCTTATGAACAAATATCTACAAAATCTTAACAATCTGTATCTGTTACATCGAAGAAAAAAAAACAGTATCAAATCTGGCTTTTACTCGACGGGAGAGAGATCACCTATTGATTAGTCACAATGTTGGAGAGTTGATTTGAAGCTCTCAACTGACACTGCACACACTATATTCTCATTCACCTGGTTCCAATCTACATGTTTTGTATAACTGATTTTACAAAAAATGAGTTCTTATACTGCTCAGTCTTGCATGGAGTCTAAGTGCCTTAGAATTGTTCTTAACTGAATTGCTCACTATCATGTATCACTATGTCTTCAAAACATCTAGGTTTATAATTCTGTTCGGCTAAGTTTTCACTACAAACTCTTCAGTATATATAGCTGGGACCAGACCCTCAAAGATCTTGTACAGAAATACCAGGTGCCAACTTGACCTTCTTGATGTCATGTTCTCTAGTTCTAGGTCTGCTAGCATTTTGCTGACCGATGGAGCAAAAGCCATTGTCTTCAAAACTACAAAAACTAAACAGTGATGCACACTTCATCCTTCAACTGATATAAAAGTTTACAAAACATGACCTTTGACCTTTAGCTTCAGATACTATACAGGATGATTACTTAGTATATCCTTATACTGACAATTTCTCTGGTTGAGTAAATTAATTGATCGATTACAATGTGTCATAGCTCCATAAATTGCATAATGATATCTGTGGTATGATTTCCCACAATGCAATTTTTTTTGCCTCAATGTACAACTGTTCAGTCCTTTATAGGCATATTACACATATAAGGAAAGTAAAAAAAAAATTCACACACGTTTGTACTTGTATATGTAGCTGTTAAATATGAAAAATAACTTCTAGCCACAACGTTAACTTGAACTGTCTTTAAGCCACAAAAGTGAACTAATTTCTAGCCACAAAAGTGAACTAATTTCTAGCCACAATGTTAACTTGAACTGTCTTTAAGCCACAAAAGTAAACTTACTTCTAGCCACAACATTTATTTGCATTTACTTCAAGCTTAAGCCATAGTATTAACTTGAAACTGCATCGGTGGTGTAATCGTTAACGTGTGGTAAGAGCGTGGGTTTGAGCCCCGGTCGGGTCAAACCAAAAAGCATTAAATTGGTATTTGCTACTTTTCCACAAAGCATGCAGCACTAAGGAGTAAGAAGGGTCCATTGTGGCTGTGATCATATGGTAGTTGGATTTACAACTACCTATGTAATCAGTGCCTATCACCACTGATGTTATGAGTTCGAATCTCGATCAGGGCGAGGTGTGCGACATTATGTGATAAAGTTTGTCAGTGACTTGCGACAGGTCGGTGGTTTTCTCCGAGTCCTCTGGTTTCCTCCACCAATAAAACTGACCACCGGGATATAGCTTAGATATTGTTGAAAGTGACATTAAACACCATCAAACAAACAATCAAAGACTGGTTGACTCGGAATCAGAATAATGTTGTTTAAGTGAGCTAGCACTATCAAAATCAAACTCAGTGTGTTGATCTAGTACAAAGTGGTTATCATCATCATCCTCATCAAAAATGTAACATAGTTTTTGTCATGATATAGCCAAAAAATTGCTGAGTTGGTGTTAAACAATAAATCATTCATTCAAACCACAACATTTATTTGCACTTACTTCAAGCTTAAGACACAACATTAACTTGAACTTACTTCTAGCCACAACATTAACTATAATATGCTTAAACATTTACTCAAACCTACTTACACATGTATTTAGATATTGCCAGAACTGTCAAGAAATCATGCTTTTTATATTTTTTTATTCAGGACGAACAGGGAAAATCAGGAAAGTGCTAGAGGAAGAGACTGACAAGAATAAAGAAAGTGGAGCATCATTTCAGCAACCTCTACCACCTCCCTCTCTCCCACCACCTCCGAGTGCAAAACCAGAAGTTACTCCCACCATGCAGCGATTAGTGTCAGACGTAATGAGTTACCCTGGTGATGCTGGTATGAGTACTCCTGGTGGAGAAAAATGTATCGCTATTCCACCAAAGAAACGAAAAAGTAATGACATGGAAAGGGAGGTAATGCCCCCTTCTAAAAGACCTTTAATTGATTTGAGTGAGTGGATAAATCAACGTGTGCTAGCGAAACGTGACTGTGCATATCAGCCAGCAGTGATTAGGGACATTAAAAATAATCGTCATATTGGTGTTCAGTTTGACAGTGATAAAAACTTATTGTATTATAACGATGTCGCTGATCAGAGGAACTTCTATGATATTATTAGCGATCATAGTCCAATGGCTATCATGTTAGGGATTGGGTCTAAAGTTTGTGTCCGGACCAATCCAGAAGAAAATGTGTATTTTGAAGGACAAATGGTTGCCAAACGTGTTCATCAAATAGGATACAGAGTTAGAACAAAAGACAATAAATTTGATGATTGGGTTTCAAGGGCAGTTTTGAGGCTGCTTCAACCTCCATGGTTTGAGGATCTTGAAGAAGGGGTGCCTGAACAAGAAACACCTCCACCACAACAATTTATTTCCAATCCAATTTCTGTACAAGTTCCATTGCAACCTCAGTCTTTACCTTCTCACATAACTCATCATACAGAAATCAGTCCATCGATCGTTCAGCGATTTGAAAGATCACCGTCGTTGCCACAGAGCACAAGTAATGAAAGAGGTGATTCATCAGAAGATGAGATGAAAAGTGAAGACTTCTTTGATTCTTCAGGCTTAAGTACACCAAGGTCAGGAAGTGCAACTCCTGGCTCAGGGTCGAGGTCGCAAGGTAACAGGCAGCCACCGAAAAAACGAGAATCTGCTAGGAGTCGTAGTGCTCAGTCCGGGGAAAGCAGTCGATCAAGTACACCAAGATCACCATCAACATCACAGAAATATAAAAAAGGAGATGTTGTGTCTACTCCAAATGGCATCAGAAAAAAATTTAATGGGAAACAATGGAGAAGGCTGTGTTCAAAGGAAGGTTGTACAAAGGAGTCTCAGAGGAGAGGTTATTGTTCTAGACATTTGTCAATGAAAGGTCAGAAGAATGGTAGAGGTCAAGGTTACCCAGGATCTGGTAAAGGTGATATGAATGATGGACAAATAGATTGGGAAAACCAATCAACACGTGATAGTGAATATGACCAGTCTATTACTCCTGTACGTTCTGATGAAACAGAGGCAGCAAATATGTTGTTATCTCTGGGAAATTCACGATCTACAACACCTGCATATTCTCCAACACCAATGCAAAATCCTTTGTCCCCAATAACAGGAAATATACAGTCTCCTTCAACAGGAGGCAGGAATTCAGTATCATTCACACCTATTTCACCACTTCCAAGATCTCATGCACAGGTGTACATGAATTCTCCAACCCGAAGTTGGAGCTCAAAGTCTGGAAGTTCGTCTTCTGAACATGTATCACCAATAACACCAAGGTTTCCAGCAGGTTCTAATGCTTTAGGGATGATGCAACCACATTCACTAGAACATTTATATCAAAAGAATGCTAATATGCCAAAGCAGGACTCGATAAGAAGTGAAGATTCTGGTATTGACATTCACACGCCTACAGGACCAAACTCTCAGAGAAATATACCATTTAGTGCTTTTCCAAGTCCTTTACAACAAAGACTTGGCAGTTTGCCAACTATGCACATGCAGTCTGAACTACATAATCGTATCAAAGCTACACAAAGTCTTTCTTTAAGTTCTATGCCTTCACCGAAATCTGTGCAAGAACGTCAAGCTGAAAAGACATATCATCAATTACGCAATGTTCCGTTTGCAATGAATAATAATGCCATGCCTATGACTGTTGAAAGGTCAAGAGAATTACCTGTGACCTCAAACAATCATGCAATGGGAAGTGTTGCTATGACAACAATGGCCACTTTAAAAAGTTTAATTAGTGCTAGTCCAATAAGAACACAACCATCTGTTAGTCCAGACCCCAAAACTGTTTATGTAAATAACCATAGCAACCACAGCCAAGTAGGAAAGTCACAGAAAGTGTCCATTATTCAACAACAGCTTCAACAAGGGAATCCAATGGCCTCTGGTTTGATGATTTCTGCATCTGTTCAATCTTTGTTACCTGTGATGCCTTTAGGAGATGGACCACGAAAGATCCAGCAATTAACAGAAATATCCACCGGTAAGTTCTAACATTTATGACGGTTCAAGGAAAACAAACATTTAATAAGGTGATTTGTCTTTAGGTTTTACCTGTTCTGTACAACAAACTATTTTTTTATTTGCCAATCAATGGCATCCAAGATGAACAGGATATTCATATCAATTAGAATAGACAAAGAAGATAAAAAGTTATTTATTTCGATTCAGATCTGCCTTAGCTTATTGTCTAAGGGTACAAATACGGTAGTATACTTTGATTAGAAGACGGTTATATACGTTTGCAGAATATGTCGCACACAATTTATGCTGCCATTTTCAAGCAGACGATATTTCATCAACATGTACATTTACGACGGGAAAGTCAGTCACAAGCACCGGTGTACATGTATGTGCTAATGATATTATACCCAATCGATGAATCGCTCGTTTTTAGCAAAGCGAAAGAAGGACTCGTGTTAGAATTGTAAATAATTACATAAGAAGGACTCGTGTTAGAATTGTAAATAATTACATGTGCATTTTGTATGTTGTTTTGAAGAAAACAAAATCATGATAATTATGTTAGGGCTCATATGGCAATACTACTTGGCATCAACTGGAGAATTTTAACAGCTTGTTGACTCATTAAACATGTAGCTATATATTTCCATCAATTGGTGCCCACTACTTTAATCTCAGAAACCACTGTTCCAGTGTTAAAATGGTTGCAATTATCTCCAAAATGATTTACAAATAAATATACCTCATTTCATTTCAATCTTTTCAGTTTCTCAATATGCTTGGATGAAATACAAAGAAATTGTGTTCTCTACTTTAAGTAATATCAATTTTATTTCATACTGAAAGTCTATAGACAGGTATATTATTTAGACACAAGTTGCAAGTACATCATTGATATGGTTTTTAGCTTATGTCATGTGAGCTTATTGCCATCACTTTTGTTTCCATGCCTTCGGTTTCATCTTTATACTTGATACTGAACTTTGTAGGAATGATGTTAGTGAGATCCTCCAAAAAATATCCTTATTCCCTCTTGATCTGGCAAGATACTTGTTCCACATGGAAACTCTGAAGCAAGAAGTCTAAATAATTTGTTAATTGATAGCTAGCAGGTACAAATAATGTACATTGTATGTGAGGACCATCACAGAAAGCCCCATTTAGTATGGATTTGGCATAAAATACGGTCTCCATGCATATGACTATGAGAAAATGGCTAAAATTCAGAAACTACAAATGATGTATGGGAAGTCCTCTACAAACATTCCTCATTTAATCTTGTTCCAGTGGCAGTGACAAAGTCGTTTTGAGTAACATGTGCACTGAGGAGATATTATTTGTTGAAATTAGTTATGTACCTGTTGTATTTATAAATCAAGTATGTTCACATCACATTATTTGAAAGGGAAATATGCATCAGTTTTCCTTAAAGAAGGAGTTTTCATAAATATGATTGGACATTCATTGGTGCCAATTTGATGGGCACTTAACCTACATTTGTACCTGGTAGGAGTTTCTATCGGGATGGAATAAATGTATGAATAAATACATGTTAACCAGTACTTTGTAGGAATGGTCTTGGATATTCTTCAAAGTACATCTTTCTAATCTGACATCCAAGATGGCTAGCTAGTTTTCATTTCTTTCTAATCTGACATCCAAGATGGCTAGCTAGTTTTCATTTCTTTCTAATCTGACATCCAAGATGGCTAGCTAGTTTTCATTTCTTTCTAATCTGACATCCAAGATGGCTAGCTACTTTTCATTTCTTTCTAATCTGACATCCAAGATGGCTAGCTACTTTTCATTTCTTTCTAATCTGACATCCAAGATGGCTAGCTAGTTTTCTTGATAGATGGTACCAGCTAAATCTGTATATACTGAATCCTGAATAAATCTGAATCCTGTATAAATTGAACTTTAAATTAAGTCCTAATGTAGTGTAAACAATATTTATTGAATAAATTGCATTAGTTATAANTTTTCATTTCTTTCTAATCTGACATCCAAGATGGCTAGCTACTTTTCATTTCTTTCTAATCTGACATCCAAGATGGCTAGCTACTTTTCATTTCTTTCTAATCTGATATCCAAGATGGCTAGCTAGTTTTCTTGATAGATGGTACCAGCTAAATCTGTATATACTGAATCCTGAATAAATCTGAATCCTGTATAAATTGAACTTTAAATTAAGTCCTAATGTAGTGTAAACAATATTTATTGAATAAATTGCATTAGTTATAACAATAGTACAATGGAACCTGTGCAATCCGACACCTGAGTTTTCCGACATCCTGTGACATCCGACAAAAATTTATGGTCCCAAAGTAATTATGTTAAGTAAAATAAAACCTGAGTATTCCGACATCCTGTACAATCCGACACATTTCCCTGGTCCCTTGGTGTGTCGGATTAGACAGGTTCCACTGTACATACATAGGGATCAGAAAACAAGTGATGCAGTCCTAATGTAGAGAATCATTGTTGATATAACTTGTATAAACCCAAAAAAACTGTCTTGTGAACACAAAAGCTGATCCCATGCATATTAGGTTTAGTTTATAAAAGGTTTCACTTTATTAAAAAAAAACTGACAACCATCCATATGGCTATTACATCTGATGATAAAACTTACAAGGACTGATCTATTAATAGACATCAAGTGGCTTCTTCCTTTCTAACATCATGATCTTATAATATGTCTGATTATTTTTATAGAATCAATATTTCTTAGAAATGAACAAAAATATGCTGAGATGGCATTGCTTTTGTGGGTGTATAATAAATGTGACCAAAGAGTAAAATAACTTTCTTTGTCCTGAGCACTATTTTCTAAACAATCAAAATTAGGAAATGTTCATTAACAGTTTAACATGGAGATATAATTCATATTATATTATAATCTACATTTTTACTTGAGTAAACAAAACAAAAATGTCAAACAGACTTGGCATTAAATTATTGTTTTACATTACATATACATGTACAAATGTATGTACATATGCTAACCATTAATAATTTAACAAACTATTTTTAGACATGTCACATGATATGTGGTCTGGATACAACTGTGTAAACTAAATTATTCATTATTCTATTTCTTAGGTAATGTTTAATAATTTAACAAACTAATTATATATACATGTCACATGACAAGTGAATAATAAAAGGCCGTTGGCCACTGGTCCCCCGACGCCAAGGTTATATCGTAAGATTAAATTTTGAAACTACTGTAAACTAGAGGGTCATGTGAGCCTGTATCACTCATAATTCTGAAAGGGGACCATCCAAGGACCATTTTGAAGTAA
>MJUT01060423.1:415249-426260 GCA_002080005.1 Gigantidas platifrons | reverse complement strand
GGCTTCTGATTACCTCTGTTGTTTATCTTCCTATGAAGCATGGCTTCTGATTACCTCTGTTGTTTATCTTCTGTTGTCTGTCTTTCTATGAAGCATGGCTTCTGATTACCTCTGTTGTTTATCTTCTGTTGTCGGTCTTTCTATGAAGCATGGCTTCTGATTACCTCTGTTGTTTATCTTCTGTTGTCGGTCTTTCTATGAAGCATGGCTTCTGATTACCTCTGTTGTTTATCTTCTGTTGTCGGTCTTTCTATGAAGCATGGCTTCTGATTACCTCTGTTGTTTATCTTCTGTTGTCGGTCTTTCTATGAAGCATGGCTTCTGATTACCTCTGTTGTCGGTCTTTCTATGAAGTATGGCTTCTGATTACCTCTGTTGTTTATCTTCTGTTGTCAGTCTTTCTATGAAGCATGGCTTCTGATTACCTCTGTTGTTTATCTTCAAGCATTTTCATAGTCTTACAACTTTAACAGGAAGACTCCTTTAGTGAATGGGATATACACACGTAGGCTGTTAGGAAGAATATATATACAATATACGTACATTGTCTGTAAATGTAAAATTTATTTGTACGAGCTTTAGAAACAGGCAGAATAGCGAGCCTTTGGCGAGCTTTTCAGGCCTGTTTCGCAGCGAGTACAAATGAATTTTATATTTAACGACAATGTATGTATTTTGTGTTTATCCTGCAATGTCAAAAAAGTCGGAAAACTTGTCAGATTTAAACAAAAAGGACAGAAACAGCGTCATTCCTCGCCTTTCATAAATGTTGTCAAGGGTGTCTTCTTCGTGGTTCATGTTACATTAGTACCAGTTTCATACTTGTCTGTGCCTTCCGCTGTACATAGCTACAGGGTACCAGGAAAGTTTATTCATAGGCTGAAAAGTTTATTCGTATAGTACGAAAAGTTTATTCGTCTAGTACGAATAAAGAAAAAAATTATTCGTATAGCATATTTGTACAGCAAATGTACTGATTGCAGGATAAACATGTAGCTATGTATAGGACATGCCACAGTTATTGTCTTCTCAGCAGAATCAATCAAATCTGTGTTGTTGTGTTTTATCCTGCAATTCCCTTTATCTATGATGTATGGGGTTAAGTCAGATGCTACATTTACAATTACCAATCGGCCTCTGTTTTGGAGATTAACAAATCAAAAAATAGATTACAAACATATCTTTCAATCTCAACTAGTAAAGACATGATACACAGGATTAGTTTGATAAAGTTAATGTCTTCTAGCAATAAATTGATAAACTATTGCTTAATGTCCAGATAGCAGTATTTCAGCTATATTCAGGACGATTTAGCAATAAACAAAACTGAATTTTTTTCATATTTATAAACATTCTTGAAGAGATCAGTTCAATCTGTTTCTATCATATTTATTATGAATTTTACAGAAGAGGTACATGAAGGTCTACCTGAGGTAGACATACCAGATGATGAGGACCTCAACAAAGAGTTGTCACTGTTTGAACTTAAACGGGGGAGATCTCAAAGTTTATCTGCAGTACCACAGGATGGAGAAACTAGATCAGCGTTCTTTCCTCCAAATAAACTTCAAACAGGGGAGGATCGTCATAAATTTGCAGAGGTATTTTTATCAGCATTTTAACTTGTTTATGGTAATAATTATTAAATCTGTTTATTTTGTTTAAATATGAGATGATTTTACTTTTGAAAAAAAAAATTCTAATAAGGCCATGCAAAATTAATTACTTGGTTCTCAGGCCCTTTTTTGTCAAAATTGATGAGAGAGGGCGACATTTTTTTTTATCCTTTTACTGCTGTAAAAAGTGATGAGGGAGGCATTTTTCCTTCTTTTTTTTTGGTGAAAAATATGGCAATGTATAAATCTTTTCATTACTTTATTGAATATTTCATTTTTATTTCTTCCGATGGTGGCAGAAACATCACAAGTGGTTAATTTTTATGGAAACGTCCAATCCGCTGGTCCCAACGTACCATTTTTTATCTCCGTAAACAATTCCAATAAGGTACAAGCTTCGGAGAAGCCCCCTATTATGTTCCCTGGTAAAACTGACAAACATTTGTGCTGAATTTGCACAGAAACCATTGACATTTTGTCTAAATGTCAAACGGAAACACGTTTTTTATTTATACATTGTCATAACGATGCTTTAAATCTCATTTAAGCATGATGCGTTTTAAAGCGTTTCACCGACCACACGATATAAGAGAAAAAAACGGATGCGGTTGTTTTTTCCGTACGGACAGCGCTACCGCATTTAAATTATTTTTTTTTACTATTTTTGCAATAAAATCGGCAATGCGGCGACGAATTTCCACATGGGGGCGGGCCTGAGAACCAAGAAATTAACTTTTTATGGCCTAAGAATTGTTTAAATATAAGATGATTTGACTTTTGAAAAAAAAAAATTCTAATAAGAAATGTCAATGAAAAACTGGATTAATTTGTTAACAAAGAGTAAAAAAGTTTTTTTTTATGGGTTTGTTGGTAGACAATGTATACCAAGGCAAGCTGTTAACTGAGTTAAATGGTTAATAATTAATAACAAACTGTTGTAACTGGGTTAAGTGGTTAACATTGTATGCCCATATGACAATTTATTCAGAATTTTAACTTGTTCAGAAAATATTGGGAGCAAACAAAACATGTATTTTCACAACAAAAGTTACATTTTTTTCATTAATGATATTTTATAGGCATTGAAACGACAGCTGTCTCAGACATTTGGTGATCAAGATATGACTCCAGAAGATCACAATCAGTCATCACCTCAACATTTACCTAGACCACGCCCACGCTACCAGTCTGTTACTAGGCAACTAGATACTGATGAAACAATGAGTGATGATGAACGTATGGTTATTGACGAGTCTAACAAGGATGGTATGTATAATAGACAATATTGTGGCTACAACTTGTTTTCGTGAAGATTTAATAATTTAATTTGGAACATTGATTATTATGAAATGTTTTTTTCGGAAAAGTCAATAAACTGAACACGAAAAAAGACTACTACATATGGCATTTGAAATCCAGGTCCTGGTTTTTGAGATGCAAAACATTGTGGGTGGTTAAAGCAGATAATGGAAGTAGATCAATGGTTTTCATTTAAAACTATTTGTACAATTTACAGCATTGGTGGCATAATGGTTAGCATGCTCGCCTCGAGTGCGGTAGATCGTGGGTTCAAGCCCTGGTCGGGTCAAACCAAAGACTATGAAATGATTATTTGTTGTTTCTCCGCTAAGTATGCAGCATTGAGGAGAAAGAGCAAAGACTGGTTGGCTCGGAATCAGAAAAATGTGTCTGCGTGGAGCGACATGTCTACATGCGGATTGTTGTTTCAGTGAGCTAGACCTCATCATCATCTCATTGAAAATTAACTTTTTCTCGCCATGATATAGTTGAAAAATTGCTGAATTGGCGTTAAACAACAATCACTCACTCATTTGTACAAGGGTATGTTTCTGTAATTTGTTCATCATTAAGGTTCAACATTTGTCGTACCTTTGTCTATCGTCTTGTTTTGTCTCATAGAAACATTTGTATGTAACTGATATATTATGAATTTAAGGTAAAATATTCCGTATTAAAGTGTTAAATTTCAGTCAAAACCATGCTTAATAAAAATTCAGTTGAGGTCACACATTTTAACCAAATATTATAGCAGTATCTACATAATGTAGGACATGGTTATTATTTTATTGTTGTAGAAGGCAATGAGAGTGACAATGAGGCCAGTGATCTGATCTGTAAGGAGCATGTCTCCGACAGCGAAACAGACAGTCAGACGGAGGAAGATAATCTCATTGAAAATAAAGCATTTCCTCAACAACGATTTTCTCCTGTAAAACATATCAATCCAGCAGATATCACATACCGTCCAACACCAATTCGAAAAGTACCAGAATCTCCTGTCAAAACTCAAACACGTATGGTGGGAAATAATGAAAATGAACGGTTGATTCCACGTCCCTCGAGTGTAGGATCTAGTTTCCAGCCAACAGGAGCAGTGTTTCGTGCTAAAGGTGGACCTAACAGGAATATGTCAATTGGTAGCATGCAAGAATTGAAACAGATAAATAACTCCCAACACAGAATACAAATTACCCAACATCCAACAGTCAAAATGGGACAAATGAAGATTCACAATATAACTATGACGACAAAGGAAAATGAACAGATTTTAATGTCGTCCAACACAGAAACGATACTTGGAAATCAGAATGGTTCTGGTGGTGTAATGAGGAAAGTTACTCAGAAAATGAGGGGGAAACCAGTTCAACACAATGTTTCAATGAGTGGTTCAAATAGCAATTCAATTGGAATTCCTGTTACGTCAAGTAACATACAAATAGTCAACTCTAATCAGACTTTTATTACTAATGCTAATTATTCAATGAACACTGTTGCCTCAACATTTACTACTGTAGGTAAACCTATTACTACCCCTGTTCCTATTGCTTCAAAACCAGCTGTCACAATGCAGCAGGGGACCATGTTAAAACCAGCAAATATGCCGGGGATTAATCTTCAACAACAAGCCATACTTCAGGGCTCTCAAAATAACGGAACGATTGTATTACAACCTTCAAATCAACAGTATGGAATGACGATTCTTAATCCTACAGCGCATTCACCAAAAACATCGGCCATTCAAACTAGTATCGGGGGAGGTTACATAACAACATTACGGAACATTGCTCCCCCTCAGAACCAGAACCAACATATACAACAACAGCCACACACATCGACTCAAAGTATGGCACCACAAACCCTCCTTACAAATTTGGTGCTAAAATCTTCTCAACAAGTCTCAGCACCATTGACTGTACAAACATCTCAATACCAACAGCAGCTAGGTCAGACATTAAACCAGGGTAATTTACAGCCTGCACAACTACAATATATTCTACCATCAGTGAGGGTAGCACCTTCTAGTGGAGGTAAAGTTCAGAATATTTTACAGATGGCATTGCCAGGGACACCAGTTCAGCAGGGTAACATACAACTAACCTTTACAGGGAACCAGTCACCATTGCCTCAACATTCACCTTCCCCTCAAGCTGCTCAGATGGGAAAATTTCAAATCTCATCTGCAGCGGCAGGACTGAGATTGACAGCTCTTGGCTCGCAAGGAAAAGTCTACCAAACACAACAAGCTAATCTTCTGTCTCCTAATCCACATAGTTTGAATTCTCCTATAGTGCTGAATACCATGGGAAACAAACAACAAACAGTCTTAACACAGTTTCCCACTTTAAATCAAAGTGTGCTTGCTACACCCTTGACAACTGTTGCCATGGCTCAGCCAGTTGTCTCCCTTGCAGCTTTACAACAACAACAACAACAACAGACATTGCACACACAGCAGGCTATACCAACACATATACAGATACAGCCAGGAACACAACAACAGATATTTCAACAGCCTTCAACTCAACAAAAAATATTGCTGACCTCAACTCCAAAGTAAGAATAATGTGTCTGAAATTTGTGTCAATCTAGTAAATATTGAATGTTCTATTATAGAAAACAATGAAAATGTAAGTTATATTTTGGGGTAAATTCAGGTAAATTTAGGTTATTATAATTCAATGTATAAACTGATAATCTTCTTAACTCCATACTATTGGTCATCCACAACAATATAACTGAGCTAAATTGAATTGAAGCAACAAATTTAATTTTGACCAATCAAATTAAGCTATTTAGATATATTAATGATTAAGTCTGGTTTTGGTTTTAAGTTTTGAATACTACATTTGTATTATTATACCCCCCTCAAACATAGTTTGGGGGGGGGGGGGTATATAGGAATCTGCCTGCCTGTCTGGACCAACTTCCACATCTTTTGTCCGATTTCCACCAAACTTTGTAGAATTTAAGATCATGATGTGTGAACTTTACAGTTTAAAGGATTTTATTGTCCATTGAGCTTTACCCTTGTTATGCACTTTGTCATCGCAAATTCTCCTACATGATTAATCAGAAGTTCATGAAGCTTTGTACATTGCAAGATCCTAATATGAAGATGTGCACATTAGTAGGATATCCTGGTCCATTAAATTTTACCCCTGTTATGCTTCTTTGGACTTAGAAATTTTGAGACAATTCAGTATGCACTTTGTCATCGCAAATTCTCCTACATGATTAATCAGAAGTTCATGAAACTTTGTACATTGCAAGATCCTAATATGAAGATGTGCTTATTAGTAGTATATCCTGGTCCATCAAGTTTTCCCAGAATTATGAGTCTAAAAGTTGTGTTCCAAATATGTTTTGGCTCAATTAAGATGATGGGGATGCGGACAGTTAAGGTATTCCATTTATGTATCAATGCGGGACTCCTGCATCCAGCAGTACCTCTAGTTATTTTAGATAAATACTGTTTTACAGAAGTTTATCAAAGTGTACACTTTTACACCTTCAAATCTGAATAAAATATTGACTGAAGTTTTGTGAGTGAATGATGATTATACACATTGATAAAATATTAAAAGCAGCATTTAATTCTGATCAGAAAATAAACTTAGATGAATTTTAAGCTTTTATTTTCACCACATTTATTTGTTCACAGAATAGCTATTTGTTAACATCAGCCATACAGAAATCATGAAGAAAAATATTTTCAGTCTTATTTTCAAATTCTACAGATGTCTTATCAATAAATTATCTTCCATTTTTAAGGTCATTGATATTTGCATATTAGGATATTGCATTGATGTGTAAACATTTACAGCCTGATGCTATTGAGTTACAACAAATTGTCACATGCAACCCAATTTATAATACCAGTAAATGCACATGACAAATATGAGTCGTATTTATTAGTATGCAGAAATAGATAATTGTATATTTTATTATCTTGTTTTCTCACCATAGCAGTTAAGAAGTCATCTAAGATTCTATTTTGATTTCAGGTCACATGACACTGTACATACAGTAAACAATGTAACCATGGTAGCAGGATCACCGTCACCTGTATCAAAGACTCACATTAATTCCCCTGCCTATGCCTACGTTGGCTCTATACAGCAAGGTATAAACTGATAAATTTAAGTCTTTGTTGCTATAGCAACTTACATAACACACAGGTTTTAACTATTTATGGAAAAAAAGTTTAAACAGTGATGGTAAGAAAAACAAAACAAAAAAACAATTCCACCATATATCGACATCAAATCATTGAACATAAGAAAGATCATGACATATGGTGTTGTATATCCAGGTCCTGACTTGATTTTGTTTTTTATTTCATTTTTTTTTTTTTATCAAATTCTAATTTTCTCAGAAGAGATTTTTCTATTTTATTGAGTCAATATTTAGATATTTGATATAAATTTAATACCTTCTAAAACCATTTTGTTTCCTTGACTATTTAAAGTTGATTCATGATAATAATTAGTGTTACAGTAAACAAATGAATATTTACTTTCAGGATCACAAGGGGCTGTTCAGCAAGTGTTAATACAACCCCAGACTACCAGATCTCCAGCACCCAGTCCTGGGGTCAGTCAACACAATATAGCCCCAAAACCTGTCAATCAGCAGACAGTTCAAAGTCCACCACAGAGCCAGTATCAAGGTCAGTTAAACACCAAATTTCCAGACACCCACTCATAGGATAAAAAACTAGCACATAGTAAATAGTTGAGTGCAGCACAAAATAATGGTTTTCTATGTACTATATAAACGTAATCTTGTAAAAATATGGCTGTATCCCTGCATGTCAACATTTTGCAAGAAATTTAATCTAAACATAGTTTATTGTATAAATAATGACAAAAGGAATCAGACACAAGTTTTTTCAACTTAGTATTATCTACTATTGTAGGAGTACATAAGACACCTAGCGTGAACTCTGACGACTGAAGTCAAAGGTCATAGAGATTACTGTAAACGTATTAATTTTCGAGGTGTACTAATTTTCGCTATCTTCGCGATGCCTTCAAAAGCGCGAACAATAATACCCTCGATGAAAATCTATACAATTAACCAAACTGCTGAACCAGACTGAAAAACTTGTCACCTGTATTTGAAAGATCTCGGAGAACGATCTTTCTGTTTATATTGTATTGATTGATTGTTTAACGTGTGTATTATATGTGATACATGTAATTTATTTTCTTGACGGTTTCAGTCATTAAATGTATAAAATATAATGGAATTATTTTTTGTAAATAATCATTTTACTAGTAATTTACTTAGAATTATCAGATATCGTAAGAACAGTCGAGATTCAAGCACTTACAATAAAAGTATATATGTTTTACAGTGTACTGGTAACTCTATGTAACTTTATAACTACATTATTTCCTTGGTATTTGAATTTTGATTAAAAACAAAATAATTGTTATAAATCAGATTTATGTATCAAAATTATAATTGTTATAAATCAGATTTATGTATCAAAACACTATAATCAAACAGGTGGGAAAATTGCAATCAAAACTACTAGTATCAATTAGGTGAGAAAATCTTTCATGTGTCACTGACCACATTCACACACAATGTAAATTATGTCATAACGGTTAACTTTATAATTAATTGATTACAGTTATAATCTGTGTCAGTGTGTACATTATTCAAATCACATGTCAAAGTTTAATTACGACATTTTAAAACGGATTCTTTGATGCCCGCCTTTGACCAACCTCTAATTAAGGTTTCCGGTTTTATTTGTTGAAACGCTGATACTATCCACGCTGCATTTTTCGGCTACAGATAGGAAAGTTTTAAGTCAATTTTTATGTCTTTCATCGACTTCAATGAAAGTATGAATCCGTCGTTGACAAAAAATGTATTGGCAATCAAAGATACCGATTATTTTCAAATACTGTTAAAAAAAAATTTTAAGAAGTCATAACCGCGAAAATAGATACCCGCAAAGTTATTATTGTAACTGAAATCACGAAAAATAGACACCTCGAAAATTAATACGTTTACAGTATGTATCTGTTGGTATTCAGACGTCTCACAAGGTCAAGGCCATGATAACTACTATACTTGTTACTTATCTAATTTTTTAGGAGTATATAAGACACCTAATGTGAACTCTCTGACAACTGAAGCCAAAGGTTATATATCTGTTGGTATTCAGATGTCTCATAAGGTCAAGGCCATGATAACTACTATACTTGTTACTTATCTAATTTTTTAGGAGTATATAAGACACCTAATGTGAACTCTCTGACAACTGAAGCCAAAGGTTATATATCTGTTGGTATTCAGATGTCTCATAAGGTCAAGGCCATGATAACTACTATACTTGTTACTTATCTAATGTTTTAGGAGTATATAAGACACCTAACGTGAACTCTCTGACTACTGAAGCCAAAGGTGATATAGGCTATATATCTGGTGGAAATCAGAAGTCTCATAAGGTCAAGGCCACAATAGCTACTATACCTGTTGCCACGGAGAGTTTACAGGTGACCACTACAGTTCCAGGTATGTAATACAACATAGAGAAAGTGGATGTTAATATAAAACAAATTTAGATGTTTTATTATACCCCCCCTCGTAGAGAGGGGGCTATATTGCAATCACCTTGTCCGTCCGTCCGTTCACACTTTCGTAACAGATATCTCAGCTTCTACTGGAAGAAATGATTTTATATTTGATCTATGGCTTTGGCATGGTGACTTGTACCATGTCTCCCCTTTCCAGGTTTACAGCACATCTACTTCCTGTTTACAATGTGACTTAGAATGTTTCATGTTTGCCGTAATGAAAACTTTCGTAACAGTTATCTCAGCTTCTACTGGAAGAAATGATTTTATATTTGATATCTGGTTTTGGCATGGTGACTTGTACCGTGTCTCCCCTTTCCAGGTTTACCGCACATCTACTTCCTGTTCACCGTGCGACTTACAAATGAACGAGTGGGGGTATTCTTAGCATGATGTAGTGTGCAACATCTTGTATATGTGAATGATTACAACGATTGGTTTGGTTTATAGTGTTTAACTCCACTTTCAACAATATTTCAGCTATATCATAGCGGTCAGTTTTATTGGTGGAGAAAACCACCGACCTGTTGCAAGTCATTGACAAACTTTATCACATAATGTTATATCGAGTTCATCTCACTATGGGGTTCAAACTCACAACTTCAGTGGTAATAGGCACTGATTGCACAGATAGTTGTAAATCCAACTACCAAACAATTGGCATTAAATGTATATCTTGGAATGAAATCAACTATTTTGATAAATAAATCCTTTTACTCACCTGATCAAATGAACTTTTTTGATAAGTAAAGCTTGTTACTCACACATTTTTGGCATTTCTAAGATTTGTACCTTTATAAAGATAGAGGTGGAAGAATTTCGTTTCATGGGGGATAAATATTTTTCATCTATTTTTAACAGCAGTATCAAGAATGAATTCACAAGCACAAAGTCCAAGACTTTCTCCTATACAACACTACAACAGGAGTGTTCCCCAACAGTATGGCATGAATCATAAACCTCCTAGACCTTCACCTCTGGTACTGACCTCTGAACCTTCTAGACCTGAGTCAGAGTTTAAAGATCAAAGTTATGACAAAAAAGAGGATCATGTTCAAAATCATGATGTGAAGCCACAGAGGGCATGTAAAGGGAAGAAATATAGGGAAATGGTTGCAGAGGGAGGCATCCGTAAAGAGAGAAAAGTAAGGTTCTGTTAGTTTAAAAATGTCGGATTATATCGTCTTGTGAGGGAAGAGTCAGTAGAGGAAAAGCGTCATGTTTAATAGAATTTAAGAATCAGTTATATTGTGGTCTTAAATATAAGTAGAAATGGTAATGTTACAGTAGAATTTCATTTACTGAGAAAGCTAGTTTTTTTGTGTGTAATTTTGACAGAAAATTTACCACAATGTGCAGCATCTTTTTACTTTCATGATATATTGTATGTAATATCTTCATGCTGGGTACTGGCAAATGTTCCCAGGGCTCAAGCCCATAGCTGCTGAGCAAGTCCCTGGGTGGCGTATAGTAGGAGCCCTCTTGATTGGGGGGGGG